>MDKH01206839.1:0-41742 GCA_005239495.1 Nicotiana undulata
CATTTCCCATTCACCCATTTTAAGCATTAATATATCATTAAATACTTAAAATCCCAACAGGAATTCCAGTATAATATGCTGGAACTCCAGTATACGGTCATGTTGTAGGAAAATAGTGGCTATTTTTCAATGACTTTACAAACACTAGCAATTTTTGAATGACCTGTCCGAAACTGACTATCCCGTTCTATTTTTACGAGCCAGGCCGGGTCATTGTTTCGATGAGCCTTAAAATAATTAGCTCAGTCCTACATGGGCCACGGGCCCCATAGGTCAGCCCATCATTTTTAACATAATATTTTATTGGGAAACTTACCCAAATGTCCCAAATAAATCTCAACTTACCAACCTCTAGCCATTAATCATAGACTTACCAAAACTAACCAACAAAAATTGAAAAACCAAATAATAGGGTTCTTTCTCTCAAAAAATCACATGCAAAAATCACCTTCCATATTTTTTAAGCATGATTAGCAACACTAGATACAAGACGGAAAGGAAACTACACTACATTAGCTAACCATTCAGGATATTTTACTTCCCGAATGGACCCAATTTTAAGAAGTTTGGTTAGGTAACAAATAAGGTAATACAAAATATATATATAATATTCCAAAAATCTAAACAAAAAAGGAACCTTTTCAATGGGTATAGTTGAAATTCATTGAAAATATATAGATAAGTCAATATACAAAATTTGAGGAAGATTGGAGGTGATTTGGACTGATTTTGTATCAAAATTCATAATTAAATCGAGTTCAAAAAAGTCTTCTGCAACACATGTATCAAACATGTATCACGCATGTATCTCACACACATGTATACATGGATATACATGTGATACACAATTGATACTTATTATACATATGTGATACACAAATGATAAACAGTGTGATACACACATTATTTTTTTCATGTTCAGTTTTTACTTCGTATTTTCAATTCAAACCACCTCTAAACTTCACCAAATCATCCCAAAACTGAGATTCAAGGTCCTTAAGTTGTTCCCAATCTATTCTAATAACACTCAGTCAAAACAAAGCAAAAATTTGATATTCTTTTTGCTACAAATAGCTAATTGGCTAATTTGGTTAGTATTAGTAATATTTTATCAATTGGCCAATTTTTGTAATGAGCTACTTATAAATGAACATAGCTGGTAATTTTCCTATATTATTTTTAAAGTTTAAGTTCTAACCTAAAAATACAACCAAAAAATAAAAAATAATTACAAGTCAAAAAATTATCTTCTTGGACAGAAAGCATATGTAAACTTAATAACTTCTCATGTTGATCTAATGAATTATATTAAAAACATTTAAAAGGTGAGAATAATATTTCATTCATCAAAATTCAAAACAAACTACTCATACAACTTCTGGCACTTTTGGGATATCCAATAACAACGAATCTGTCACATCATTTTCATCGCGTACATTTGAATTCGCTTGTGACAAATTATTGTAGTGTTTTTATTTTCATATGAATTTTCCAATCCATATGCATTATTAATTATGATTTTATAATTTACGAATTTCGTAAGTTTAATTTAACTCTATATCTAAAAATTCTCATTTTAGGATTTGATATGCTAATATGAGGGGCTTAATGGACTTTGAGTTAGAGCTACTCTTCTTATTATTTTTAGTTCTATATTTTTTTTATCTTTTTAAATTTTTTTCTTAGGCTCGCTAGCTAGCCAGTCCAGCCTAGATCAAGCCTCACGGTCCAGGGCTTACTCGGCCCATGTAAAAATCTTAATTCTTAAGGGACTGTTTGACACAATGGTGTAACATCCCAGGATATTTCACGGGGTGGGATATCCCATGGAATTAGTTATTCCCCCTTCTATATGGGATAACTAATCCCACCATTTTAGTGTAAAAGTTATTGCGAGATTAACTAATACCCCAAATTAAATATGGGATAAAGTTAATCCCAAACTTTATTCCGAATTAATGTTCTTATTCCATGCCTCAAACGACCCCTAAATGAACTTCAAAAATCTTAATCCACCCCTACTAAATCAAGGGTTGGGCCATCCTAAGGGTCAAGCTCATATCGAGGGTGCTAATAGAAATGTACCCTTGTGAACTTTTGGGGCACACACGATCACCTCATAAATCACAAAGTTTGGGATGTATATCAATTATCAAGCCCATCAATGAAATTAATTGCGTCCAATAATCTATGTACATAAATTTTATTCATTTATGATATTTAACCATATTTTGAAAATTAAATAGACTTTGATTGAATTACAAAAGCGATTCTTAGCAGCAGATGTGACAATTTACATAGAACGATGTAACGACCAGGCCGGTCGTTCCGTAAAATTTGCACAGTTATTCCTATTTCTGCCTTGTTATGCATTGTTTAGTTGTGTATGATGTGTTGGAGTCGGGTGGTTCGGGTTCGGAGTGGTTGTAGTGAGGATTGAGACACTTAGTTGGAAGTCAACTAGGAGTTGACTTCTTGGTAAAAGACCTCGGAATGTGGGTTTTATGGCTCGGATAGCTTCGTTAGGTGATTTGGGACTTAGGAGTGTGTTCGGAATGTGGTTTTGAGGTCCGGTGTAGAATTAGGCTTGAATTGGCGAAAGTTAGTTTTTGGCGATTTCTGGTTGGCAGTGGAATATAGGCTATCAGGGTCGGAATGGAATTCCGGAAGTTGAAGCAGGTTCGTAGTATCATTTTGGATGTGTGTGCAAAATTCCAGGTCAATCGGACGTGTTTGAGATGGTTTCGGCATCTTTGGCGAAGTTTAGAAGTTTCAAAGTCCATAGGCTTGAATTTGAGGTGAATTTAGTGTTTTGATGTTATTTTTGGTGTTCCGAGGGTGCGACTAAGTCCAGATGATCATTTATGACTTGTTGGTATGTTTGGTTGGGGTTCCGAGGGCCTCGGGATGGTTTTGAGTGATCAACGGGAAGTTTGGAAAGTTATTTTTGCTGTTGAGTTTTGTTGTTGCTATCATTTTCGCACCTGCGGATATTGGACCGCATGTGCGATCCGCAGAAGCGACAAGGGGGATCGCAGATGCGGAATACGGGCCTTAGGAGAAGGACCGCAGATGCGATTACTTGGGCGCATCTACGGGACCGCAGGTGCGGTGCCTGGTCTGCAGAAGCGAGTTTGGCCCATTTAATGAGAAATCGCAAAAGCGGTATATTGACCGTAGAAGCGGTCCGCAGGTGCGAGATGCCTGGGCAGAAAGTATATAAGGTGGACTTCGTGAATTTTGGGTTATCTTCCACCATTTTCTTGCGGGTTTGAAGCTTTTGAAGGGTTTTTGAAGGGGGAAATCGATAGTTCTTCATTGAGATAAGGTTTTTGGACTCTAAACTCGTTTATATGTGATTAAAGGTCCGATTAATGGTGAACATTCGGGGAAAATCAGTGCAAAAATGGGTAACTAGGGCTTGAGATTAAGAGACCTGAAAATGGGAATTTGAGGGGTCATTTGAACTCCGATTTCAGTGTTCTTGGTATGTATAGACTCGTGGGAGGATGAAGATCCTTATGGTGTAAATTTTATCGAGTTCCGATACATGGGCCCGGGGGCCGGGTTTAGCCAATTTCAGGATTTTTGAGTAATTCTGATAAATTTTGATTGGGTTTCGTTCCTTGGCACATTATAATGGTATAAATCCGATTTTTGGTAGATTTGGAGCACTCAGAGAACGAATCTAGAGGCAAGGGCATTGCAGAGTAGTATTTTAGCCGGTTTTGAGGTAAGTAACGATTGTAACTCTAGACTTGAGGGTATGAAACCCCGGTATTTGACATTGTCTTGACAAATGAGGTGACACACATGCTAGGTGACGAGCATGTGGGTGTGCACCGATAGAATTGTGACTTGGTCCGTCCCGTAGCGACTATTAAGCCGCATGTTTATATTGGAATCATATAATATCCTGTATTTTAGAGACTTATTTATGGGTTGTAAGCCATGTTTGGGGCCTTGTGCCGATCTGTTTAGACCCTCGGGGGTATTTTTACAATGTCCTCTCACTACCTTGATAAAACAATTTGTGAAATCAGTCATGCCTACTATTTATTGCTATTTTCACTATTATCACCTTGTTTTGGAGTATGGTGAGGTATTTTGGGCTGAGTCTCGTGATGTTGAGGCGAGCTGCCCGAGTGGCTTGTAAGGATTACTGAGTGAGTCCGAGAGCCGAGTTTGTGAGGATAGTTATGGATCGGGCTGCACGCTGCAGCAGATTTTATATGGATCGGGCTACACGCCGTAACATATGTATATTGGATCGGGCTGCACGCTGCAGCAACATAGTGCTTGGGCTGTAGGAGCCCCTCCGGAGTCTGTACACCCCTAGTGAGCACAATTGACTATATTTATATATATATTGGATCGGGCTGTGCGCCGCAACATATGTTATATGGATTGGGCTGCACGCCGCAATATATTTTAGGTGGATCGGGCTGCACGCCGCAACAGTTGAGTGGATATCTGGTAATTGTTGAGTGAGAGTGCTTAGTGTGAGCAGGACATATTGATAGTGGAGACATGAGTGACTAAGATACCTTGTTATGAGTGATACTGTGCCTGAAAGGCTGTTACATTGCGAATTCTACTGTTTTTCTCACTCTTCTTTATACTGAGCTTTTCTAACAAAAGTTGAATTACTATTTTTACAAAATATGATTTATAAATGCTCACTGCACTCAAGTTTTTAGTTACTTTGGAGCGTACTCACGTTACTCCCTGCACCTCTGTGTGCAGATCCAGGTACCGAACCATCTCACTAGTTGACTTCTCGTGTGCTTCGGAGTTGACCAGGGATTGAGGTAGCTGCTCAACGTCCACAGCTGACCTTCCTTCCCTTCCTATTCCTAGAATTTTGATGTTTTGGTCCTGTATTAGTGGCAAGAATACATTTTTACACTTTGTATTTTCTACACTAGATGCTCGTGACAGTTGACTCCTGAGGTCTGGGGGCGGTTTAGATTGTTTGTCTTGGTTGTTATTCCTGTTGAAATTGTCTTAAAAGTGGATCTTTATCAGTTTATGAGTTTATATTTCTATAAAACAGACAAATGTTGATTTCACCGTGTTAGAGGGCTAGCCTAGTTTCACGATAGGCGCCATCACGGCCTTTATTGATTTGGGGTCGTGAAGAACACACTGTATATTCAGCTTTGTAAGAGTTCCTTTGCTCTTTTTCCGCGTGGCGTGGGATATGCTGATTACGGAGGAAAGAATTTCTCTTTAATTATTTCATGGCAAAATAGGAAACTTTACTAGAGATTAAGAAAGTATAAATGATACCAGGTAGTCACTCTAAAGAGCTTCTATTTAAAGATTAGCCGGTGTATCCTTAATTTCAGTTTTTCAATTCAATTTTTAGGGACAATGTAACGACCAGATCGGTCGTTTTGAGCTCTAGCGCGTCGTTCAGTAGTTTGAGGCCATGAGCAGCGTCACTTTAGGTATTATGACTTATATGCGCGGTTAGAATTTAATTTCGGGAAGTTCAGAGTTAATTTGGAAAGAAAAATTCTCATTTCGGAAGCTTTAAGTTGAAAAATTGACTAAGGTGTGGTTTTTGAGTAAATGACTTCGGAATCTGAATTTGAAGGTTTCAACAAGTTCGTATGATGATTTTGGACTTGAGCGTATGTTCAGATCGGATTTTGGAAGACCTGGGAGCATTTTGACGCCTATTTTAGAAAGTTGATACTTTGGAAGAATTTTATGAGTTTGGGTTGAAGTGATTTTCAAGGTTATCAGTGTCCGTTTGGGATTTTGAGCATGTGAATAGCTTCGTATGGTGATTTTGGTCGTAGTAGCGCGTCCGGATGTGGATTCGGAGGCCCGTAGGTCATTTTGGAGTCATTTGGATAAAGTTAGAAATTTAAAGGTTTTTGAGAAGTTTGACCACAAGTGAACTTTTTGATATCAGGGTCAGATTCCGATTCCGGAAGTTGGAGTAGGTCCGTAATGTCGAATATGACTTGTGTGCAAAATTTAAGGTCAATCGGACGTGATTTGATAGGTTTCGGCATCGAATGTAGAAGTTTGAAGTTTTAAAGTTCATTAAGCTTGAATTGGAGTGCGATTCATGGTTTCGGCGTTTTTTGATGTGATTTGAGGCGTCGAGCAGGTCCGTGAGATTTTATGGGACTGGGTCGTGTGATTGGATGGGGTCCTAGGGGCCTCGGGTGTGTTTCTGGGTGGTTTCGGATCATTTCGGGCTGTTTTGAAATGGCTGATGCTGGTGTCTGGTGTTGTCTTCGCGTTCGCGAGGATCCCTTCGCGTTCGCGAAGAAGGATTTGGCTTTAGGGACTTTGTTCTTCGCTTTCGCAAAGAATAAAAATCTCTGTTGCGCAGGTCTGACTTCGGAGGCTCATATCTCACAATCTATAAGGAATTTTGAGATGATATAAAAACGAAACGTCTATCCCTTTGTGTCTAGGTTCCAGGAACGTAAGCCATTTAGAATTTGGATTTGTGTACAAATAGTTATGTCTGGTACACTACAGGGTGTTCGAGAAGATGAAGAAGAAATTTGTGTTGCACAGGGCTGTGTTTGGCAGCTTATATCTAGATATCTATGAGGAATTGGGAGATGACCAAATATTGAAGGTTGTAGATATTGGAGTGTAGATTTCAGAACATTAAACCATTTGGCATTTGGAGTTTCGCGCAAAAAGTTATGATCATTATACTAGAGGGTGTCTGAGAAGAGTTTGGAATGGCTTTTCAAGAATGTTTGTTCTTCGCGAACGCGAGGGGAGGCCCGCGAACGCGAAGAAGAGTTTCCTGGCAGTGTATAAAATTGCAAAAATGGGTTTGGCTCATTTCATCTTATTTTCTCCATTGGAGACGACCTAGGGGCGACTTTGGAGGTCCATCTTCATCATCTATGTCAAGGTAAGTGATTCCCACCTATTGCAAGTTAAATACTTGGATTATATATAGATTTTGACATGAAAATTCATGGAAAATTAGTAGAAATTTGGGGTTTTGGTAGAAAACCTAAAAACTTGGTATTTTTGGATATTGACCACGAATTTGGGCATGGAATTAAGAATAAATTATATATTTGAGTTCGCGATGCTATGGGTAATATTTATCTACAAAAAAATTCGGAATCCGGACACGTGGGCTCGAGGGTGATTTTAATCGACTTTTCTATTGGGGTTAGGAATTGTTATTAATTGGATTCTAATGGATATTTGAGCATATATTAATGGATTTGCGTAATTATTGGCTAGTTTTGGAGCGACGTGCATATATTTGAGTCTTCGGAAGAGCATGGAATGCTGGTTATGGAACTTCAGAGCGAGATAAGTCTCCTTTCTAACCTTGTAAGAGGGAATTGTCCTCATAGGTGATATAATTAATTATATGCTACTATTTGTGGGAACTACGTAGGCACAAGGTGACGAGAGTCCGTGCGTAGCTACTATTATGCTCATGTCCGGGTAGTCTAGGACCAAAGCATGTTTTATTTGCCGTACTTGTAATTATACCGACAAATTTAAAATGCTTAAATCATATTGAACTTGGAAAATGAATTTCCAAAAACATTAAACACCATCTTCTTGACCTTTAAAAGAGAAGTTGTCATTTCCTTGGGTAATTATTTTCCTGATGAAGTTTGAATTGACTGTTTGAATATGTGTATCTATGAGTACCTGCGTCGCATGTATGATTCGCGAGCAGGGTAACTCTATTATTTATATTTGACCGCGTCGCACAGATGATTTGCGAGTGGGGTAATAGATGCATCTATGGTTCGCGCCGTTCGACAGTGCACATTTTACATTTATATTGGATCAGACCGTATGACATCGACATTATTTACGCATGCTATTTTCTTGGTACTTTCCGTGATTTGAGCTGCTTAATTTCCTTGAAATATAAATTGTCAACTGAAATGACGGAAATTAAACTTTACTTATGAAAGGAAGCCATTATTTTTTGTGTTATTTGTTATTTAATTATGACATCCATGCTTAGCGCACATATACTTATATTAATTTGACCTCTAGTAAGTGTCAAAGTCGACCTCTCGTCTCTACCTCTTCGAGGTTAGGCGGGATACTTACTGGGTACACGTTATTTTCGTACTCATACTACACTTGTTGTGCAACGTTGCACAGGCACATGTATGTCCAGCGGCCTAGCTCGGCGCAACGACATGGTTGATATGGAGACTTGGGTGAGTTGCACCTCCCGAGATGACCGCAACCAGCAGAGTCTCCTTCAGAGTATTGTGTTGTATTTTCCCTGTTGTCTATTTGTATTCCGGACGGTTATTGTATTTCATTTGCTTCCTAGAATTTGCTCATGCACTTGTGACACCGGGTTCTAGGATGACTAGGGGATTTATTCATTATTTAAATTTGTTAAATACATTTTTGTTTACTTAGTGGAAGTTTGTTAATTATCATTTAATGTAGTGAAAAGGAATGAGTTCAAGAGTAATAAAATAAAGATTTAGTTAACTCATTTGTGTTGGCTTGCTCGACAGTGGAGTCCGACGCCATCACGACCTTTATTGGAGTTGTCATGACAACATGGTATCAAAGCACTAGGTCCCCTTAGGTCTCACGAGTCATGAGCAAGTCTAATAGAGTCTTGCGGATCGGTACAATGACGTCTGTACTTATCTTTGAGAGGCTACAGGGCTGTTAGGAGTACTTCCTTTCTTGATTCCTCATCGTGCGGTTTGATTCCTTTGAGGCTTATGCCTATGATTCTTTCCTACTCAATCTTACGCGACACGAAGTGCTTGGTATAAATCGGGAATTTGAGGAATTGTAGTGGTACTACAAATATGGTGCATGATGCTACTCCCTGCATAGTTGGTTGGGCTATTGTCATCGCCTTGCAGAAGGATATTCTGTCATTTCAGCTTGGTAGTTACACTTCTGAGAGCTTTGAGGCTATGCGCAGATTGCTATGATGCTCATGATTGGTTATTGCATAATATTGATGAGGTAGTAGGATGCTTGCCCATATGTTGGGGCAGTGAATGACTTGAAAGGAGGTCAGCTCAGGGCGCGATTTAGAGATCTAGTATTTTTATTTCCGGTGGAGGAAAGACAATTTTACTATAAATGTTCAGGTTTGAATTGGTAGAGGAATGAGACTTGGTTTTTTCAAGTGTGGTGGAATTTTCATCTGCGACGTGGCATCATCGTCCTCGATTGAATGTGTTAAGTTTGCCGGTGTTATGACCTTTTGCAATTCGCCTTGGGGAAAGATATGGTGAGATAGTGTCGGGGGAGCGGCTGTCAGAAATCATGGTGTGCGGTGGTTCAGGATTGGATCGGTGTTTCTAATGTTGACGGCTCGAGAAAGATGATATTCAAAAGGTTTAAAATGGTAGAGATATGTTGGTTCAAATGATATAGAGGTAGGCATTCACTGAAGGAAACAGCTGGGCAATAAAGGATGAGGAAGGAAAAAGTAGGAGGTGTCTTGCGTTGATTAAACTTCTAGAAGGCCAATTGTGAGAAGCAGGAGACGAGTAGTTGCTTAGAGGACGCGTTTGACCAAAGTGGGAGAGAGACGGAGTAGCATATGGATTCTGTTGTAGGATGACTACCCGCCTTGAGAAAAGTTTAGAGTAATTTGGGAATTTTAGTGGACGGTGAATGGATCCACGGGCTTAATTTGAAATATAGGCTATTATACGACGACATATTAGACACAACAGAAAGGAGTTGCTTGAAATGAAGAAAGGATCTTGGTGAGTTCCAGAGTTATGCAATAGGTGGCTCCAAGCTAAGCGGGGATTTCCCACCGCCTACAATTGCGTTGCATGGTTATCTACTTGTGAGGTTTAGGGTTATCGGCGTTTTTGCAAGTTAATACAGCTAATGGAAAAGAACATAAGTGGTAAGTTGAGCAAAGGAATCGATAAATGTGTGCTATAGTTGGCCTTATTGACTCATGTTCGGGCTTTTTGGAAAATCCAGGATTTATGCTTCGTATAGAGTTGATTTACAAGGGATGTGATTCAGCCGGGTGCTTCATTGATATGTGTGTTCATGGGCCAGCAGAGCCTTGGAGTTGATTATATTCGGGACCAAGCCAGAGTGGGTGGTTCTCAACAACGGTCCTAGTGAATTCAAAGGTTAGAATGCGGTGTCTAAGGATTTAAAACCTGCGGTATGGTTAAGAATCGAGATTTTGCAGCAGTCATTGATAAGAGGCACGAAATTTTCTATGATATTCTCAACTTTCATAGTAGCATTTGGAGGAAAAAGAGAAAATGAATTCGAATTCATAGAAAAATTATCAGAATGGGCGTATTAGTTGAAGATACGAATGTGCGTGCTAGGAGGGCATGAAACAGTTCATGGGTTTGGAGACAATGTGGCCTCGTGGAATGGGGTCACTCAGGATGAGTGCGAATTGATTGGTTATGTGATGACTGGAGTTTTCATTCTTTTCTAAGGCAAGTCTAGATTAAATTAGAAGAAATCGGATCGGTTAACAATGGTTGGATTGGCATGATGGTGGCAATGATCAGCTCCTTGAGCGTGTTGAATTACACATGTGCTTTGTGGCGGTACGTGCGAGGCTTGACGAATGCTGTAATGGATTTTATTTGGGAGTATTCAAGTATTATGGCCTGTTATGTGTGGGCGGATTTCGGAAGGGGATTATGGTGGCTTAGACCACTACTTGAGGATTTGCATGTTCTGCAGTTATAAGAATTCACTCGCGTATTGTTATGGTTCTCTTGGAATGAGTTAGGTAAAAAGTTTCTATATGATGAAGTGTTCATCCTAATAGTGGTTCAGGGGTTATGATGAAATTCTTGTGCTACCACATATTGGCATGTCAGGCGCAGTAAGCGGTATGGAATTTAAAAGCTGAGGATCGAGGTTGCAGTTTGGTGTTGACAAGAATGTTGCGAGCTCGGATGGGCAGGAAAGGATTTAGATGTTTAGGGTAAGCTGGTCTTTAGCGTCACCTGAGACCGGTGTTTTGTGAAAGGGGCTTTTGCATCTTGGTTATGGATTCTTGATTTGCTTTACAACGTCAGTGCGGCCGGTGGTATAGATGTGCATACTTGTTACCATGTGTGGAAGGTCGTGGGAACGTGACCGCAGGAAGATTGTATAAGTGTGATAGGTAGTCAGTTAGTTTATTGAAGATTTGAAACCAAGTGTAGAGATGGTGGTGATATCGTTAATTTGAGAATTTATGCCTGAATGGCACTCGATTTATTGGGCTGTGGACTGTAAAGGTTTACTCCGGTTATGATGGGTGCCCTTGTGTGTTATGGAAAAAAGGTGGTTATTATGGACCCATGAAAGGTTATTTGCCCAATACAGTGCGATCAGAATCGGCTTGAGGTTGGTGAGTGGATTTAAATATGAATGTGGGCTCTATATCAGGTCGGATATGTTCATTTCGGCATAGCACTCCTTATGGAGGAGTATTCGAACGTTGGATGTTATTTCGTCATCGGTTATTTTATGTAATGCTATATTGTGCCGCATGAGTTTTGCAATAGCTTGATAAATTTCATATGTGTAGAGGTTCCACGTAGCGATAGTGTTATGTGAGCAGGATGGCTCTTGAGATTCAGATCACAGATCGCACCTTAGTTGTGCTTGAGTTTTGTAGCATATGGCGCTATTTGTCTCCCCAGGGATGGTATTATGCTCTTGGTGTGATTGTGTACGACATTCGGATGTTTCGTGGTTATGAGCACTTTAGCTCAGTAAGTATTTCCTTATATATTTTGTGTTTGGGTCGGGTGGCACTCCGCCACGAGTATGTTGTTTCGAACGGGTTGCACGCCACAACAATGTGATGCTGAGTACAGTTCCCTATATCTATTTTCGTGTGTTTTTTTTCCTATTTTCTGAGGAAAGTTGATATTAGTTGCGTGGGTTGAGTAGTCCCTTCCAGAGTTCGTTTTCTTTATGTATCACGTTCGTGTTTGTAGCCTATTGGCACATTGTGGCATCATATGAGATTTTGGCAGAATCTGGGGTGGCTTATTTCTTGGGCAACTTATACTGGGTGAGACAAGATTACTGGATCTAGGATCAGTGCAATTAGATTAAATGAAGTGTATTAAAGCACAAATACCATTATTTGGTATGAGGTGATGATTCTAATCAAGAGGAGAGGTTCAGTGATTTGTTGACTCTGCAGTTGGTTATGAAATTCTACACATCCCTTTTGTCGTGGCGGTCATGTAAAAGTTGGGGCAAGATGTATATAGGTCATGAGATGCATTGGTAGCATCATATTCGTGGAATTTGGCTATTAAGATCAGAGAATGTTATTATGGTTAGGTGAATTATGAGGTGTATGGTGTCAATTCAACAAAGGCATGCAATCATATTCTGGTACATCGTGTGGTGATTGATACGTTGTTCGTATGTTGAAAGTAGGCCTGGTGGAAAATTCTGGATGTTTGAATTTGTCTCTTAGGCTAATTTGACTAAATAAAAATGGGAATCTTCATATTTGCTCGAGCAAATGTGCTCAACTGAGTTATGTAGCAGGGGTAGGGGCACGAGGCATTAAACCGTGATTTCAGACAACTCTAGCACAGTTCTTAGAACGTTCGAGGACGAATGTATGTTTAAGTGGGAGAGAATGTAACGACCAGACCGGTCTTTTTGAGCTCTAGCGCGTCGTTCAGTAGTTTGAGTCTAGGAGCAGCGTCACTTCAGGTATTATGACTTATATGCGCGGTCAGAATTTAATTTCGGGAAGTTCGGAGTTAATTTGGAAAGAAAAATTCTCATTTCGGAAGCTTTAAATTGAAAAATTGACTAAGGTGTGGTTTTTGAGTAAATGACCTCGAAATCGGGATTTCAACGTTCCAACAGGTTCGTATGATGATTTTGGACTTGGGTGTATGTTCGGATCGGGTTTTGGAAGACCCGGGAGCATTTCAGCGCCTATTGTAGAAAGTTGATACTTTGGAAGAAATTCATGAATTTGGGTTGAAGTGAATTTCAAGGTTATCAGTGTCCGTTTGGGATTTCGAGCATGAGAATAGCTTCGTATGGTGATTTTGGTCTTAGGAGCGCGTCCGGATGTGGATTCAGAGGTCCGTAGGTCATTTTAGAGTCATTTGGCTAAAGTTAGAAATTTTAAGGTTTTAGAGAAGTTTGACTGGAAGTGGACTTTTTGATATCGGGGTTATATTCCGATTCCGGAAGTTGGAGTAGGTCCGTAATGTTGAATATGACTTGTGTGCAAAATTTGAGGTCAATCAAACGTAATTTGATAGGTTTCAACATCGAATGTAGAAGTTGGAAATTTTAAAGTTCATTAAGCTTGAATTGTAGTGCGATTCATGGTTTCGGGGTTGTTTGATGTGATTTGAGGCCTCGAGCAGGTCCGTGGGATGTTATAGGACTGGGTCGTGTGATTGGACGGGGTCCTGGGGGCCTCGGGTGTGTTTCCGGGTGGTTTCGGATTATTTCGGGCTGTTTTAAAATGGCTGATGCTGGTGCCTGGTGTTGTCTTCGCGTTCGCGAGGATCCCTTCGCATTTGCGAAGAAGGATTTGGTTTCAGGGACTTTTTTATTCGCGTTCGTGAAGGGTGCCTCGCGTTCGTGAAGAAGAAAAATCTCTGTTGTGCAGGTCTGACTTCAGAGGCTTATATCTCACAATATATAAGAAATTTTGAGATAATGTAAAAACAAAAATTATATCCCTTTTTGTCTAGTTTCCAGAAAAGGTAACTATTTAGCATTTGGATTTGTGTACAAAGAGTTATGGCTGTTACACTATAGGGTATCCGGGAAGATGAAGAAGAAATTTGTGTTGCACATGGCTGACTTTGGCAGCTTATATCTCGAAATGTATAAGGATTGGGAGGTGACAAGACATGAAAGTTGTAGATCTTGGAGTCTAGTTTTCAAAATATTAAACCATTTGTCATTTGGAGTTTTGTAAAAAACGTTATGATCATTATACTAGAGGCTGTTTGAGAAGAGTTTCGAATGGCTTTTCGAGAATATTTGTTCTTCGCGAACGTGAGGGGAGGCCCGTGAACGCGAAGAAGAGTTTCCTGGCAGTGTATAAGTTTGCAAAAAATGAGTTTGGCTCATTTCATCTCATTTCCTCCATTGGAGACGACCTAAGGGCGATTTTGGAGCTCCATCTTCATCATCTATGTCAAGGTAAGTGATTCCCACCTATTGCAAGTTAAATACTTGGATTATATATAGATTTTAACATGGAAATTCGTGGAAAATTGGTGGAAATTTGGGGTTTTGGTATAAAACATAAAAACTTGGTATTTTTGGATATTGACCACGAATTTGGGCATGGAATTAAGAATAAATTATATATTTGAGTTCGCGACGTTATGGGTAATGTTTATCTTCAAACAAATTCGGAATTCAGACACGTGGGCCCGAGGGTGATTTTAATCGACTTGTCTATCGGGGTTAGGAATTGTTATAAATTGGATTCTAATGGATATTTGAGCATATATTAATGGGTTTGCGTAATTATTGGCTAGTTTTGGAGCGAGGTGCATAGATTTGAGTCTTCGTAAGGGCGTGGAATGCCAGTTATGGAACTACGGAGCGAGGTAAGTCTCCTTTATAACCTTGTAAGAGGAAATTGTCTCCATAGGTGATTTAATTAATTATGTGCTACTATTGTGGTGACTACGTACGCACGAGGTGACAGGAGTTCGTGCGTAGTCTAGGACCTAGAAGCATGTTTTATTTTCCGTACTTGTAATTTTACTGACAAATTTAAAATGCTTAAATCATATTGAACTTAGAAAATGAATTTCCAACAACATTAAACACCATCTCTTGACCTTTAAAAGAGAAGTTGTCATTTCCTTGGGTAATTATTTTCCTGATGAAGTTTGAATTGACTGTTTGAATATGTGTATCTATGAGTACTTGCGTCGCATGTATGATTCGCGAGCGGGGTAACTCTATTATTTATATTTGACTGCGTCGCACAAATGATTTGCGAGTGGGGTAATATATGCATCTATGGTTCGCGCCGTTCGATCCGTCGGCAGTGCACCGTTCATATTTATGTTGGATCGGGCCGTATGACCTCGGCATTATTTTCGCATGCTATTCGCTTGGTACTTTCTGTGATTTGAGCTGCTTAATTTCCTTGAAATATAAATTGTCAACCGAAATAACGGATATTGAACTTTACTTAGGAAAGGAATCCATCACTTTCTGTGTTATTTGTTATTTAATTATGACATCCATGCTTAGCGTCACATATACTTGTATTAATTTGACCTCTAGTAAGTGTCAAAGTCGACCTCTCATCACTACCTCTTCGAGGTTAGGTGGGATACTTACTGGGTACACGTTATTTTTATACTCATACTACACTTGCTGTGCAACGTTGCACAGGCACATGTATGTCCGGCGCCCTAGCTCCGCGCAGAGACATGGTTGATATGGAGATTTAGGTGGCTGCACCTCCCGAGATGACCGCAACCAGCAGAGTTTCCTTAAGAGTATTGTGTTGTATTTTCCCTACTGTCCATTTGTATTCCGGACGGTTATTGTATTTCATTTGCTTCCTAGAATTTGCTCATGCACTTGTGACACCGGGTTCTGGGATGACTAGGGGATTTATTCATTATTTAAATTTGTTAAATACATTATTGTTTACTTAGTGGAAGTTTGTTAATTATCATTTAATGTAGTGAAAAGGAATGAGTTCAAGAGTAATAAAATAAAGATTTAGTTAACTCCTTTGTGTTGGATTGCCCGACTGCGAAGTCCGGCGCCATCACGACCTTTATTGAATTTGGGTCGTGACAGACAAAGACGTCCTGAATATAATTGTCCCGAAGTTAAGATTTTTAGTTTCAAATTTCAGGACAAATAATTATTGGCTATCTAAATAACATCTCTGAGAATGACTATCTGTGCACTTGCCCATTAATAAACTAGGGAGACCCTGTTTCGCTTCCCCCCAAACGAAATCATTATTTTTTTACCATCAAGGGTTATAGTAAAGTATATAGGATCCCTCCATTATTAATCATACATTCCGAGTTCCAGCTTTGAATTTTGGAAAGAATATCATGGAAGCAAGTGCTCCCCTTTAATGAGACTTGCACGACGCTTGTATTTTTCTTTTTTCTTTTTTGTATAAATCGAAAGGACATTACTTTTCTAAAAACATACACTTTAAAATTAATCGTTTCTTTTTCTTTTTTCTTTTTTTATTAAATAGAATTTTTAGGTTATTTAGAAGGTCATAGTAATAACTTTGAGGTTCCCACTTTTATGGTGATATCTCTACTGAGTATTCTTTTAATATATAATTTTTGGGGAAACAATTTTAACTGATAATTATGTGTTAAAATTTTCAATAATATTTCATTAGTTTCCGGGAATACCTTCAAGCATTTTTGGCCTAAAACACAAGTAAAAGATAGAAAATAATAGGTTAAAATTCCTACTTATCAGCTGTTCTTGGGCAGCAAAAAGATAAAGTCATGCATCCAATATACTACGCAAGTAGAACTTTTAGTGGTGCGCAAGTAAATTACACAGTGACTAAGAAGGAGATGCTAGCAGCGGTGTTCGAATTTGACAAGTTCAGGTCATACCTGATAGGCTCGAAGGTAATTGTTTATACTGACCATGTTGCACTCAAGTACCTAATTAAGAAGAAGGAGTCAAAGTCGTGCCTAATTTGATGGGTGCTACTGCTGCAAGAATTTGACTTGGAAATCCGTGACCGAAAGGGAACAGAAAACCAAGTGGCTGATCACTTGTCTAGGCTAGAAGGAGAAGAGAAGAAGGTTGAGATGGAAGAGATTGTAGAGACTTTCCCGGATGAACAACTGTTGTCCACGAGCCTGGAGGTAGATCCATGGTATGTAGATATTGCAAACTACCTGGCAAGCGGTATTGTCCCCTATGACCTTTCCTCTGTCCAAAAGAAAACGTTCTTTCGTGATTGTCGCATGTATCATTGGGATGGGTCTTATATGTTCAGTATTTGTGTTGGTAACATGATACGGAGATGTATCCCCTAGATAGACCAATCTTTTATTTTGCAAGCCTGTCATGCATCCCCATACGGCGGCCATTTCGGGGGAGTAAGGACAGCTGCGAAAGAGTTGGAGTCGGGCTTTTACTGGCCGACATTATTCAAAGATGCACACTTCCAGGTGAAGGGTTGTGATGAATGCCAACAAACCGGGAATATTTCTTGCCAACATCAGATGCCCATGAACCCAATTCAGGAGGTAGAAGTGTTTGATGTATGGGGAATCAATTTCATGGGGCCTTTTATCAGCTCATATGGAAACACGTACTTACTCGTAGCTCTGGACTACGTGTCAAAATCAGTGATGCAAAGAGGGGTCATTGGTTTTTTGGGAAAGAACATCTTCACCCGATTTAGCACTCCAAGGGAAATAATCAGTGATGAAGGCACTCATTTGAGCAACTGCGCCTTCGCAAAGTTGTTATAAAAATATGGTGTACGCCACAAGGTTGCCACCCCATATCACCCATAAATGAGTAAGTTTCGAACAGAGAGATAAAGAGCGTTTTGATAAAGACCGTGAATGCTACAAGAACGTATTGGGCGAGAAAGGTAGATTATGAAATCAGGGCCTATCGTACCGCTTTCAAAACGCCGACTGGCATGTCGCCGTATACATTGGTATTTGGGAAGGCGTGTCACTTACCTGTGGAGTTTGAGCATAGTGCCTTGTGTGCATTGAGGCAATTGAATCTCGACATAGAAGAGGCCCACAAGTAGAGTCACTGAGTTGCACGAGCTTGATAAGTTTCGCTACCATGCTTTTGAGAGCGCAAGACTATACAAGGAGAGAATGAAGATGATGAAAAATATATTCTTGAGCAGAACTTTAAACCTGGAGATATGGTATTGTTGTACAATTCAAGATTGAGGTTGTTTCCAGGAAAGTTGAAGTCAAGATGGACATGACCATTTCGTGTGGTAAAGATGCATTCAACTGGAGCCTTCGAGATTACATCGGAAGATGACTCCCGCAAGTTCAAAGTTAATGGGCAAAGGCTAAAACATTATCAGGGCATGGTTGAGGAAAATAAAATGATCTCGACCTTGTACTTGAAAGATCCTTGATAAGGGATAACACGAGTCGTGCCGCGACGTTAAATCAGGCGCTTCTTGGGAGGCAACCCATGTGTTTGTTGTAGTTCGTCGTGCCGCAACGTTAAATCAAGCGCTACTTGAAAGACAAACCAATATATTTTGTGTTTTCGTTATTTTTCGTGTTTGATTTTGAATTGTGGAAGTATTGACAATTTTATTAATGTAGCAGGGATGAAATAGTGCGGGATGGAATGACCGAAGGTGAAGAAATCAATTTGAAGAGGGGCCAAAAGTGGATCAAGTTGAAAAGTTTGGAAGACAAAAATATTTCAAACGTGCGCTGTCGCGCACCGACCGCGCATACGGCCACACATTTTTAGACGCTCACTGCCACTAGTGCGCGGCCGCTCACTGGGAGCCGTTTAGTATGGTATTTAATGAGTAATTTTTTTCTTTTTCTTATTTATTTGTTTTTCTTTTAAAAATAACCCGAGTCCCCGCCCCCCCCCCCCTTCTAATCTAAACTACCCCCTCTAAACATAAGAAAAAAAATGCACGAACTCTTCCCACCTTCCCCCAATTTCAAAATCAAACCCTACCCCATTATCCTCATCTCTCCTCTTCCATAACTTCCCAACCCAAATCCTCGCAAGTTCCCTCAGGTAAGTGCCATTTTTTTTTGTTTCCGTCTTTGTTTAGTTTAGTTTCTCTATTTTTCTTTTCAATTATTGTAGTAGATTTCTTTGTTTTTTTGGTATACTTGTTTGTATGTTGAGGTAATAGTTTAATTTCACCATGTTGGGTTAGATTCGACTATGGTATATCTGTGGTTGAATGGGGTTATAAAAATTGGTGTTTGTGAGTTCGGGTGAACTTGTGCATCAGGTGTTTGTATAAATGCCATAATGAGTATGAGAATGTAATTTTGTGACCAAGTGTGCTGGTGAAGTCTGAGTAACCGCTCTTGGTTCACACATCATGCCTTTCGCTGATAGTGGTATTTGTTTCAGGTATTATGACGTCACCCAAGAAACGAAGAACCACAGGTGCATTCTCTGGTGGTCACACATGCTCATCGCGGCCACGGGCTTCGGCCAATGCACCCTAGTATGATAGTACCAAGTTCGTATCCAGCGCGGCCCAGAAATGTTGTGGTCATAAGGCTTCCAAGAAACCCATATCGGAGAGGGGAACTGATATGGGGTCCCTCCAAAATGATTGTCCCAATATGTATTGTGAATTGGTTTGGCGCGGGCTGGGTATACTGTTTGACGAACATGATGAAGCCAATTTAATGATTGTGCAGGAGTTTTACGTGAACTGCCACGAATATGTGAACCATGTCTGCACGGTATTAAAAAATAGTGTGGATGCACCCATCAAGGCCATTAGGAAGGCTTACCGGTTGCTAGTGTTTGGGATAAATCCTGAAGCGGCAGACTATTATGACACCTATGGCAAAGAACCAACCTAGTGGAATTTGTTCTTTAGAACAATATGTGTGCCTAACAAGGAAGTAGTGTGCATCGAGCAGGGGGCGAAAGTTTCATTCATCATCGCTTACCTTTGAAGGGAAGTGTTGGCTCTATGTCATCAATAGCCGCTGCTGCCTTCTTCTAATACCACTGAGGTGAATGGTCCCCGGGTTGCACTAATGTGGTGTTTTATCAATGGCCATGATTTGGTGTGGCTAAGGTTATTCACGACGAAATGTTCATACGTTGTCCAGTGCAAAGGTATGGGTTCTTCTTTCCTTCCTTAATCACAAGATTATGTCGTACGGCACGTGTACCGGAATACAGGGACTTGAATGGGAAAGTAAAAAAAGAACAGAAGTTCCGGGCTGATAAAGTGGTAATTGGGAAGGACCCTGTTTCACATGTTAAGGCAAATAGCGATGAGTCTGATGCTACAAATGAGGGTGATGAAGGGCAAGCTGAGGCTCTAGCTGCTTCACCCCCGCATAATCAGGTTGCTGAGGGAACATCAGTTGTCAGACGGGACATGAGAATGACGGCCTTAGAGAAAGAAATGACAGGGTTATGTACTACTCGCATGGATTGAGAGCTCGAGTGGATGCGTTTGCTACCCAAAATTCCAAATCTGATAGGAAGGTCATGGCATGGTTACGTGCACTTGGCAGGGCTTGCCATCTCAACCCTGTCACTGTCTTCGACCAGGACTGACTCTATCAGGGAAGTTTCCTTTACCTTATGTTGTATATATATATATATATATATATATATATATATATATATATATATATTAATGTAGATATTAATGTAGATTACGTTAGCTTCTTTGGTTAGTTTGAATTTTTTCTTAAAAAAACTAAAAAATCAAAAGTTTCGACTTTTCCCGACGATGGATATTATTCGACGGGTTTCTTCAAGGTTTTAAAGTCGAAAGAAGAAAAAGAAAAAAAAAGATAAAAAGATTTTCTTTTGCTGGTAGTGTATAAATTCCCCCTAGGTTTTTCTTTAGGTTGCGATTCTTTTCCAAGCGTTTCGTTTGAACCGGGTGTAGTTAGTTTTATTTCTTTAGAAGTAGGAACCCGTGGACTATGGGCTGAAATGAAAACAAGGTCTCTTAACTTTGTTATGCCTTGAGAATAGCGAGTGCTTAAGTGTGACGCTTAGGCTCAGTTGTTGAATCTTGTATAAGTTCCTTAAATTGTATGTTCATAACTTGGCTTAAGTGCTTTGACTAGAGTGTTTTGATGATCCAATTTTGAGTGATTCATGTGACATGTATGTGTGAGGTTTTTTGTATTATGTGCATTGCATATGATGTCTAGAACTTTCCCCGTGTGTTTGCAAAGCGAAATAGTAGTTTTGTTCAGTCTAGGAAGTGACATAGGCATTTTTTTGTTGAGCCAGTGATATGTTTTTACCATAATTGTTATGTACCTTAGTTAACCCCTTTGAGCCTCTAATCCCGTTTTGTTGGCAGCCACATTACAAGCCTTACCTTTTTTTTTTTTTTTGAATTGAACATCTATTTGAACCATTCACCTCCCATGAACATTTAAAATTGTTATGAACTTTGTAAAAGTTGAAGTGTTGGGTAGTTGTTTTGCCTTTTGAGTAGAACTAGTAAAATGAGGAGAAGGGTGCATTTTGTTAAGAGAGAGAGAGAGAGAGAGAGAAACCTACATTGAAAAAAAAAGTAAGTGGTATTGTTGTGAAAATAGTGGTGACTCTTGAGGAAAAGGTGCTTAAATAATTGGGAGTTAATGTATATTGATTTGACGGTGGAGTATGGTTTGACATAAGTGTGGGGTTCCGACTGCTAAAGTGTATGTATTAAAGTTCTTAGGGAGGTGTAGTCACTCTTATATCTAAATGTATCCTACCTGTTCGGCAGCCTACATTACAACCAATTAAAATTCCTACTTGATCCTTGATGAATGAACTCAATTAGTAGAGTAGTACACTACAGACAAGCCTATGGTACATCTTTTGTTTCACACGAATGTCGTTTCTGAAAGTGAGTGAATTCTGTCTATCTTGGAGTTCCTTATTGCTCTTGAATTTTATTTATCGTGGAACTATTCTCTTTTGTTGTTGGAGGGTACTTGATTCATGAAGGAAAGGTAATTCTTGACCTATGTGTTAGAGTAAGCGAGTAAGTTGTGAATAATGCGTGGTTCTTGTGAGTTAATTCTTGAGGTAAAGATGTTACACTAATGTGCTTAGTCTATTTGAAATATTTTGGTGTGATGAGTTAGGAAAGTCGCTTAGTGAGGTTGTGTCCATGTAAAGTGTGGTTTGATTTCTCGGGGACGAGCAATGGTTTAAGTGTGGGGTATTGATAGTAGGCTATAACTATGTTGTTTGGCCACAGGCGACTGCCTTGACCTATATGAAGTCTAACTCGCCCAAAAAGAGGGTATCTTGTTTTTTAGAAGATATTTGAAGTCACATGCAAGGAGCAAGACGGAGGATTCGAAAACGAGTTTTTATCTTTCTTTCTCCCTTTTTTTAATCATTGATGATGAATTCTTATATTGTGATTGTTACAACAATTATGAGTAGCTAAACTCTTTATTCTAGCGTTTGATGCAACCTCTTGGAGGATGAATCTTTGTTGCGTTTAATATAAATTTTCTATTGAATTTTCTTTACTTGTCCAACTACGTGATTATTGTGGTTGATTGAAGGGCTCTCAATCGGCTATGCCTATTTAGTGTGTATTACTTGGAAAAGGGTTAATATTTAGGTAGTTTTTGAACAACATCACTCTTAACATATATGAGAGATCAATACGGAGGGTTTAAAGGTGGGATTAGGAATAACGAAACCTGGTGCAATCTTAGTGAGTGGTATACTAGTGCTAGCTAGCGTAGTTCGGAAGAATATGTTTAATAAATTGTTGTATTTTCTCGGAAGAGAATTACGGCACCTAAAGTGCTCACGATCTGTAGAGAGTATCTAGGCGAATTTGTAGCAGACGTAGACGGGAAGATTCCGATAAGAGGGGAAATCGTAACCCTAGAAACCTTTCTAATCTTGTATACAACATTTGCTTTTTCAGTAATAAAATTATAGTTTTTAATTACCTTTTTATTAGTTAGTAAACACTCAATTCATCATTTAATCTTTTTGGAAGTTGATTATTTATATTCTTGCTAAACTAAAATTGTGATTAGTACGTTAATTCCCCGTGGGATTCGACTCCGGACTTGTAAACCGGATTATAACGACCACTTAGTCCTTTTTATAAGGCATAGTTGGGCGTGATCAATATTTTATTTTTCTTAGATGTCGAAAGTGTGGAAAGTCTGTAATGGTATAACAAATAAAGTCAGATAAAATGCTCTATTTTATTAAGCGGTCGTGAATAACAACAATAATAAAGGAAATCTAACAGTCTTGTTATAGAAATACTTACAAAATTTACAATTTCCCAAAACCAGTAATCCAAGTCATAAGCTCTACGAAAGTTTCTACAACTTCTAAGTACAACTGGTTAGAAATAAGTAAGGACAATTGAATAAAGGTAGGAAGGTGATTCCGAAGCATGCGAACGCAGCATCAGGTTTACCTTGAGTCTCCTCAGCAATGATCCGCGCAGCTACTAACACTCAATACCTGGATCTGCACAAAACAAATGTGCAGAAGTGTAGTATGAGCACACCATAGCAGTGCCTAGTAAGTATCAAGACTAACCACAGTGAAATAGTGACGAGGACTAATCAAGACACCACTGGTCTAATAAGTTACACAGACATAAATATAGAAATGACAGAATATGACATCTATCTAATGACTGCACAACATAGTATAACAGAACACCTACAATGCGGAAGAAATACAGCAAACAACAATGGAACAACACCATAATACACAGAAAGGATAGACTAAAGTACAAGCAAGAACCGAAAACTATAACACAATAAGAAGACCGCTAACTCAACACTGCATTAGTTCTTCCATGTCAGGCCTTAGACAACAACCCAGTAAATTGGTCAAATCATCGAGCGAAACCTTTAAATCACAAGTTTATGTTGAAAGCTTTTTAAGAAAATATAATCTTTTCAGTTAGAAAATTTCCTTTGGAATATACTCCCTAAAAAGATATATTAATATACTTTACAGTACAAAATCCTCAAACGGAATTCCTTTCAATAAAAGCTTTTCAAATGTACCTTTCCAATAAATATTTTTTAAACATAGTTTTCTTCAAATAAATACTTTATAAACATACCTTTTGAAATAATAGCCTTGTCAATATAGTTTCCTTCATGGTAAATGCCTTTAAACTTTACTTTTCAGTAACTGCCTTTCAAACATAGTTTTCTTCAATATAAAACAATCGGGATTCCGTCCCGTAGTTCAAAATTAGTCATGCAGTATAGGGGGATCTCCTGGAATACGTCCGCAGTCCCAAAGTACTGGGGGATCTCCCGGAATACGTTCGTAGTCCCAAAGTAAATATGCAGTACAGGGAGAAAGCTCCCGGAATACGTCCGTAGTCCCAATTTAAATATGCAGTACATGGGAAAAGCTCCCAGAATACGTCCGTAGTCCCAATTTAAATATGCAGTACACGGGGAAAGCTCCCGGAATATGTCCGTAGTCCCAATTTAAATATGCAGTACAGGGGGAAAGCTCCTGGAATACGTCTGTAGTTCCAATTTAAATATGCAATGCAGCCAAATGAGAAAAACAACCAGAATGCGACAGAAACAACGTACATTTCCACAACACGCGCAAAAGCAACAATAGACAGAAATGCAAAGTGCGACAAGCAAATCAATACAAGAATTTAAATCACAAGATCTGTAAAACTCACTCATACGAATAGCCACTGAAAGGAAATGCCAAGCACAAGGAGAAACAATGTAACAAGAGGAAAACAGAACAATATAGCAACGGTTCACAATATTTAAGTTCACAACAATAAGAAAATCAAATCATCCCGGCAAGGGAAATAACTATAACCAATCTCGCTTAAACAATAAGCTTCACGGAATGAAACTCAGCTTGAACAAATTCTCACTAATGGGCAACACCAAGGAAATACCATCAACATGGATGATTATCAATTAAACCTAAGTAGCACTTAAGGGAAAAACATATAAATCACAATATACGACTCACGGACATGCTTGACACCAACGTATAGTTATTCTAATTACTGCTAAACAATTATAGGGCGAGATTATACAATTCTAGTCAAAAGGAAGTTTATGAAGGAAGATATAGCATGATGGTAGAAGAGGTAAGGTCTTCAGTTAAGTCAATTAAGATAAAATACGCAACAAAGGAAAACTAAGCAAGTAATTTCTAGTTTAAGCAGGAATAGGTGAAACTAGCAATCACGAACTCAGATATAACAATTACAACTTCATACACAGGGAATATAAGGACCTAAGAATCCTAAAAGGCCAACCTATTTGCAAATAAGTCTGAGCACGCACTCATAACCTCGCGTACACGAGCTACAATCAACATAGAAGACTCAAATCCTAAGGGGTAGATCCCCCACACAAGGTTAGGCAAGATACTTACCTCAAAGACGACAACTTGGTACTCTAAAATGAACTTCTTGGGCGAAAAGACCTCTGGACGGCTCAAAATCAACCAAAACAATTTCAAAATACACATAAAACTTGTAAGGAACTATTCTGGATAAGAAAGTTTCAATCTTTGCAAAAAAAAAATAATCGACCCAAAAGTCGACCCCTGAGCCCGCACCTCGGAACCTAACATATTTTATGAAATCTGAATACACATTCCAATACGAGTTCAACCATACAAAATTTATCAAATTCCGATACCTTTTGGTCCCTCAAATCACGATTTTGCATTTTAGAAATTTTCTTTCAAAACCCTTATTTTCTCAACTCAAAACACAAATTAAATGATGAAAGTAAGGATAAAATCATGGAATATGTTTAATTCTAGTTGAAGAACACTTACCCATTCGATTTGTGTGAAAAAACCTCAAAGAATCGCCAAGAACCGAGCTCTAGAAGTCAAAATGTGATAAAAATGGCTTAACCCTCGATTTTGAAGAGTTATAATCTGCCCAAGGTTTTGATGCATCGCGATCGCGGAACATCTATTGCAATCGCGAAGAGGAAAAAGGGAAGGCTTCCTGGGTTGTACTTGGAAAACGCAAAGGTACGCGCGCAAACACGGAAGGGAAAAAGGTGGAGCCTAGGCGAACGCGTAGGGAAACATGAGAACGCGAAGTGCAACGAGTACCAGTGCCTAAGGCATTTTTTCTACTACGCGAACGGGGAACGTGGGACGCGAATGCGATGAGGAAAGGTATGGAGTGACGCGATCGCGAGGGCCTTTACGCGAACACGAAGAAGTAATTTGAGGCGACCAACAAAGACGCATCGCGATCGCGAAAGAAGCACTGCGATCGTGATGAAGGACTTCAGACACCAGAAGACAACAGTTCAGAATTGGAAGTAAATGGCCCGTAGCCCATCCGAAACACAACTGAGGCCCCCAGGACCCCGTCTAGACACACAAACAAGTCATATAACCTAACACAGACTCGCTCGAGGTCTCACATCACATAAAACAACGCCGAAATGATTAATCAAACCAAAATTCGAGCTTATGAACTCTCAAATCTTCAAATATCAAAACTCGTGCCAAAACCTGTCAATTCAACCTTGAATGATGCCAAATTTTGCAGACAAGTCGTAAATAACACAATGGACTTACAACCACTCTCGGAATTCTATTTCGAGCCTGATCTCAAAATTTCACCTATCGGCCGAAATCACCGAAATTCTAACTTTCGTTGAATTACCTCAATTACTCTACGGACCTCCAAGAACAATTCCGGACGCGCGCCTATGTCCAAAATCATCATACAAAGCTGTTGACATCAACCAATACTCATTCCAATGCCGTTTACACAAAAGTCAAACCTCCGGTCAACTTCCATCACTTAAGTTTCAAACATTGATCTGGATTATTCGGCAATTGAATCCAACCACGCACGCAGGTCGATATACACAATGTAAAGCTGTTCAAGACCTTACGCCACCAAACGGAGCTTAAATTCTCAAAATGACCGGTCGGGTCGTTACATTCCCTCTTCTTAAAACAAATGTTCGTCCTCGAACATGCCAAGATTCACCTCGAACTCATCTAATCACTGATTGCACACTTCCAACACACACCCGCGGGTGATCCCACGTCACCCCAACCTACATAAGCCTGATGACACCATCACAACTGTAATTTAGCCTTCCTATCACCACCGATAAGCCTCATTCCTCAATTTCTCACCTTCTACTCATTTTCACAAGACCCGATGCAAAATCCATATCCGACATCAGCCTCAACCAGCTGCATCAACTCATGACTACACCCACAAGGTACAACCACACAATATAGCACATCACACATAGGCTCGTAATAACATTTCTAATCGCAATAGCTGCCTGAAATCAATCCAGCACTGGCGATAAGCCTCATATTTGAAAGCACTCTGTTTCCAATCCCCATAACACTGAAAATAATGCAATAAACACGAAGACCCCATTATTAGACACCCGAATCACCAAAGCCACAACTAACACCACTGGGCACACATCCCGCAAGCTGAAACTCAAGAAGCACAAAACGAAATGACTGAATACGAAAGGAGAAACACATTAGGGAGCTACCAAACAAACTCACAGGCACAACTCTATCAATACTGACCTACAAAAGCAATATAACAAGGAAAAAGTAAAGAATATGAACAAATCACAAGGATCCCATCCTGACATAACTTCCACAGCAGTACTCAGCCCAGTCCAACATATCGAATCAGAAAAGATCATGAGGGTCTCGCCCTCAACTCTATATCACATGCCGAATATATATCATACCAATTGAAATCTCCCACTGACTCATATCGGCTAACAAAATCATAATGTTCACTTAACTCACATCTCAATGGAGTATCAATTCACAGCCCGTAACCAAAATACTTAGGAAAAATCGCATAAATCTTACCATGAAGAACAACAAGGACTAACTTCTAGTCTCGCCACCATCAATGATGAATAAAACAATGATAGATACTGTCTACTACTCATAAAATCTCCCAACTGGAGAAAACACGGAAATAGAGTGCAAAGCATGAAACTCACTCATAAATAAAGCAACAAATAAGGGAAACTCGTTCCGACCAACAGAACTATAGTGAAATACAAATGGTGCCCCTATGAAACCGATCAAAACATACATGTATGATAACATCTGACCCAACGGCCTCCAACCCACTATATGAATACATCAACGGGCCGGACCTCCCCCTCTTGGGCGCCCTCTACTCACTTGAATACCCTGCTGTGACACACCTGTCTGGATCCTGGAATAACCTCTCACCCTCTGACTGGTATCTCCACACTCAAAACAACCTTTCTGCTGACGTGGCTATGGAAATTGTACAATACGAGTACTCTGAGACCCATGAGTACTTGAAACCCCATGCGAAGCTAGTAATGCAAACTGAACTGGATGACCCATAAAACCTCTAGCGTGTAGTACCCCGCCTCCATAATAAGGACCAATATATCTCTCCGGCCTATGTGGCCTCATCGCTTCCCTGTGCTCTCTTTCTCTTGATCTTGTCTGTCCTTTCGCTCTTGGTCTTACATGCCCTCTAACCGGCGAGCGATCCCTACTGTCTGCTAAAACGAGACATCTGACTCCAACTCTCGAGTCATGCTGAACCGAACATCATGCCTGAGCCCCTCAATGAATCTACGGACTCGTCCCCTAACTGTAGCAACCAAGTGAGGTGCATATCTGGCCAACTCACTGAATCTGACGGCATACTCTAATACTGGCCTAGTGCCCTGACGCAACTGCTCAAACTCCATGCGCCATGCCCCTCGGAGGGACTGAGGTGCAACTCTCTCAAAAACATCTCTGAAACCCGTATCCATGCAAGTGAAGCTGACTCGACCGGGCTACCCAACTCATATGCCCGCCACCACTGAAAAGCCATTCCTTCGAACTGAGATGTGACAAAAGCAACCCCAGTCGACTCCGTAATACCCAAAGTACGAAGAATGTAGTGACACCCCTCTAAGAAACCTTGGGCATCATCGGTCGCCAATCCACTAAAAGATAGGAGGGTGGTACTTCCTGTACCTCTCAAGTCCAAGGTGTTCTTCCTCAGATGTTGCTGCCCTAACCACGGGCTGAACTAGAACCACATGTTGTGCTGCCATGACAACTGGAACCTAACCCACATGATCTCGCTGCTCTGGAGTGTAGGCTGCGGGAGTTTGAATTCCTCTCCCGATTTGTGAAGTAGCTGGAGCACCCAGAATCAATTCCACCTGAGTCAATGTACCAATCATACTCGAGAACTGTGCCAAGGTCTCCTGAAGACACGTGCTCCTTGTCGATCTCTGCCTCTACCCCTAACGATATCCGTCTTGGGTAACATCATTAGGAATCGCAGTTCGTATCCTCACCATCGGTGAGAGAGGGGAACGATAAATTTGAAATTTCAAGATCAAGAACTCGCACGCTGGGAATGAAGGGAGTGAAATTTTCCTAATAGTTCTGTAGCATCTCAAAGATAAGTACAGACGTCTCCGTACCGATCTGCAAGACTCTACTAAACCCGCTTATGACTCACATCACCTATGAACCTAGAGCTCTGATGCCAACTTGTCACGACCCAAATTTCCCTCCGTTGGGTATCGTGATGGCACCTGGTCTTAGGCACTAGGTAAGCCTAATATTTACTGAATAAAAACAATAATAAACGAAATCTAACAGTCTCGTTATAGAAATCCTTACAAAATTTACAATTTCCCAAAACCAGTAATACAAGTCATAAGCTCTACGAAATTTTCTACAACTTCTAAGTACAATTTTTTAGAAATAAGTAAGAACAGTTAAATAAAGGTAGGAAGGTGACTCTGAAGCCTGCGAACGCACCATCAGGTTTACCTTGAGTCTCCTCGGCAATGATCCACACAACTACTAATACTCAATACCTGGATCTGCACAAAAAATAAAGTGCAGAAGTGTAGTATGAGCACACCACAACGGTGTTCAGTAAGTATCAAGACTAACCTCGGTGAAATAGTGACGAGGACTAGTCTAGACACCACTGGTCTAATAAGTTACATAGACATAAATATAGAAATGAGAGAATGTGACATCTATCTAATGACCGCACAACATAGTAAATAACAGAACACCTACAATGCGGAAGAAATACAACAAACAACAACGGAACAACACCATAATACACAGAAAGGATAGACTAAAGTACAAGCCAGAACCGAAAACCACAACACAATAAGAAGACCAGTAACTCAGCACTGCATTAGTTCTTCCACATCAGGACTTAGACAACAACCTAGTAAATTGGTCAAATATTCGAGCGAAACATTTAAATCACAAGTTTATATTGAAAGCTTTCTAAGAAAATATAATCATTTCAGCTGGAAAATTTCCTTTGGAATATACTCCCTCCAAAGATATATAAATATACTTTACAGTACGAAATCCTCAAACGGAATTCCTTTCAATAAAAGCTTTTCAAATGTACCTTTCCAATAAATATTTTTACATAGTTTTCTTCAAATAAATACTTTACAAACATACCTTTTGAAATAATAGCCTTGCCAATATAGTTTCCTTCAAGGTAAATGCTTTTAAACTTTACTTTTCAGTAATTTCCTATCAAACATAGTTTTCTTCAATATAAAACAACCGGGATTCCGTTCCGTAGTTCAAAATTAGTCATGCAGTACACGGGGATCTCCCGCAATACGTCCGCAGTCCCAAAGTAAATATGCAGTGCTGGGGGATCTCCCGAAATATGTTCGTAGTCCCAAAGTAAATATGCAGTACAGGGGGAAAGCTCCCGGAATACGTCTGTAGTCCCAATTTAAATATGCAGTACAAGGGGAAAGCTCCCGGAATACGTCCGTAGTCCCAATTTAAATATGCAGTACAAGGGGAAAGCTCCCGGAATACGTCTGTAGTCCCAATTTAAATACGCAATAAAGAGGGAAAGCTCCCGGAATACGTTTGTAGTCCAAATTTAAATATGCAATGCAACCAACTAAGAAAAACAACCAGAATGCGACAGAAACAATGTACATTGCCACAACTGGCGCAAAAGCAACAAAATACACAAATGCAAAGTGCGACGAGCAAATAAATACAAGAATTTAAATCACAAGAACGGTAAAACTCACTCATACGAATAGCCACTGAAAGGAAATGCCAAGCACAAGGAGAAACAGTGTAACGAGGGGAAAACAGAACAATATAGCAACGATTCACAATATTCAAGTTCACAACAATAAGAAAACCAAATCATCCCGTCAAGGGAAACAACTATAACCAATCTCGCTTAAACAATAAGCTTCATGGAATGAAACTCAGCTTGAACAAATGCTCAGTAATGGGCAACACCAAGGAAATACCATCAACATGGATGAGTATCAATTAAACCTAAGTAGCACTTAAGGGAAAATCATATAAATCACAATATACGACTCACGGGCATGCTTGACATCAACGTATAGGTATCCCAATTACTGCTAAATAATTATAGGGCGAGATTATACTTATTCTAGTCAAATAGGCAGTTTATGAAGGAAGATATAGCATGACTCTAGAAGAGGTAAGGTCTTCAGTTAAGTCAATTAAGATCAAATAAGCAACAAAGAAAAACTAAGCAAGTAATTTCTAGTTTAACCAGGAATAGATGAAACTAGCAATCAGGAACTCAGATATAACAATTACAACTTCATACACATGGAATATAAGGACCTAAGAATCCTAAAAGGCCAACCTATTTGCAAATAAATCCGAGCACGCACTCGTAACTTCGCATACACGGGCTACAATCAGCATAGAAGACTCAAATCCTAAGGGGTAGATCCCCCACACAAGGTTAGGCAAGATACTTACCTCAAAGACGACAACTCATTACTCTAAAATGAACTTCTTGGGCGAAAAGACCTCCGGACGGCTCAAAATCAACAAAAACAACATCAAAATACACATAAAACTTGTAAGGAACTATTCTGGATAAGAAAGTTTCAATCTTTACAAAAATATAAAAACTGACCCCTAGGCCCGCACCTCGGAACCCGACAAATTCTATGAAATCCGAGTACCCATTCCAATACGAGTTCAACCATACAAAATTTATCAAATTTTGATACCATTTGGCCTCAAATCATGATTTTTCATTTTATAAATTTTCTTTCAAAACCCACATTTTCCTCAACTCAAAACACAAATTAAATGATGAAAGTAAGGATAAAATCATGAAATACATTTAATTCTAGTTGAAGAACACTTACCCATTCGATTTGTGTGAAAAACCCTCAAAGAATCGCCAAGAACTGAGCTCTACAAGTCAAAATGTGATAAAATGGCTTAACCCTCGATTTTGAAGACTTATAATCTGCCTAGGTTTTTGATGAATCGCGATCGCGGAACATCTATTACGATCGCGAAGAGGAAAAAGGGAAGGCTGCCTGGGTTGTACTTCGCGAACGCGAAGGTACGCACGCGAACGCGGAAGGGAAAAAGGTGGAGCCTACGCGAACGCATAGGGAAACATGCGAACGCGAAGAGCAACGAGTACCAATGCCTAAGGCATGTTTTCTACTACGCAAACACGGAACATGGGACGTAAACGCGATGAGGAAAGGTATGGAGTTACACGATCGCGAGGGTATTTGCGCGAAGGTGAAGAAGTAATTTATGGCGACCAACAGAGACACATCGCGATCGCGATGAAGGACTTCAGACACTAGAAGACAACAATTCAAAATTGGAAGTAAATGCCCCGTAGCCCATCCGAAACACAACCGAGGCCCCCGGGACCCCGTCTAGACACACAAACAAGTCATATAACCTAACACGGACTTGCTCGAGGTCTCACATTACATAAAACAACGCCGAAATGATGAATCAAACCATAATTCGAGTTTATGAACTCTCAAATCTTCAAATATCAAAACTCGTGCCGAAACCTGTCAATTTAACCCGGAATGATGCCAAATTTTGCAGACAAATCAGAAATAACACAACGGACCTATATCCGCTCTCGGAATTTTATTCCGAGCTCGATATCAAAATTTCACCTATCGGCCGAAATCGCCGAAATTCTAACTTTCGTTGAATTACCTCAAATTACTCTACGGACCTCCAAGACTAATTCCGAACGCGCGCCTAAGTTACACAAAACTCATTCCGAGGTTGTTTACACAAAAGTCAAACCTCCGGTCAACTTCCATCACTTAAGCTTCAATTGAAATTTTCCTCCAATTCGACTCCGGATTATCCGGTAACTGAACCCAACCATGCACGCAGGTCGATATACACAATGTGAAGCTGTTCAAGACCTTACGCCACCAAACGAAGCTTATATTCTCAAAACGACCGGTCGGGTCGTTACAAACCTGTAACACTAGTGTTTAAATTGTTGAGGATTATATAATAAGGGGACATATAGTGGTAAATAAGACCCTTTGATGTAAGCCTCCAAATAGTGTAAGAATACAAGTAAATCTTTTACCACCATGCATGTCAATCCTTTTATATTTTTAAGCCACAATCAGCTTAAATTGTGTATTTAAATTAAAAATTTCACTAAATATATAAAAATATTTAATTCCAAAACAAGCAACTAAAGTGAGATAGGATTCGATGATAAGATCAGAACCTATGCCCTTCAAATTCCGGCTCCGCCTCTTACGACCAACATTAGGTGGAATATTTTTGTAACGACCCAGCTGATCGTTCCGTAGAATTTGCACAGTTATCCCTGTTTCTACTTTGTTATGCATTGCTTCGTATGTTTATGACGTGTCGCGGTCAGTTTTTTCGGTTTTGGAGTAGTCGTGATGAGAATTGAGACACTTAGTCTCTTTAAGTAGCCTTATAATCGGAAAAGTCAAGTGGGAGTTGACTTATTGGTAAACGACCTCGGAATGCGGATTTCATGGCTTGGATAGCTTCGTTATGTGATTTGGGACTTAGGAGTGTGTTCGGAATGTAATTTTGATGTCCGGTGTAGAATTAGGCTTGAATTGGCGAAAGTTAGTTTTTCGCGATTTTTGGTCGGCAGGGGAAGATAGGCTATCGGGGTCGGAATGGAAAGTGGGAGAAGGGTTTTAATGTTATTTTGGATATGTGTGCAAATTTTCAAGTCAATCGGATGTGTTTTGGATAGTTTCGACATCTTTGGTAAAATTTAGAAATTTCAAAGTTCATAGGCTTGAATTTGATGTGATTTTGGTGTTTTGCGTTGTTTTTGGTGTTTCGAAGGCCCGACTAAGTTTGAACGAGGTTATGGTATATGTTGGCATGTTTGGTTGAGGTCCCGAGGGCCTCGGGTGAGTTTCGGGTGGTTATCAGAGTGTGTTTGGCTTTAAAGGGACTGTTGTAGCTGCTGTAATTTTTGCCTACTGGTTTCCTTATATGCGATCGCAAGAGTGGGGCCGCGATCGCATAGGTCTGTTGAGGTAAGCTGGGAATTGTTTCTATGCAATCTCTAGCGTGGGCCCGCGATCGCGTGGGTATGGGAAGACAAAGCAGTGCGGTCGCGTGGTTTCTTCTACGAACACATAAGGTCTAGGCGCGTGGGCAGGGCTGTAAGGTTAATGATGTGCGAACGCGGGGCTTGGGCTGCGATCATGTGGGGGAGCGTGGTCAGTACTATGCGATCCCGTTACTCCTCCCGCAAACGCACTTAGTAAGTCGTATAATCTGGGCAGTGTATTTAAATAGCCCATCCGCGACCCTTCACCACTTTTAACCATTTTTTATCGGGATTGAAGATTTTGAGAGAGATTTTTGAGGAAATCAAAGGGTAATTACTTGGAGGTAATATTCTTGACTTCATAACTCGATAATGTATTGATTTCTAAGAAATTTCACCTGAAATTAAACCCAAATTGGGGGAGTTAGGGCATGGGGATTTGAAGACTTTAAATAGGAATTTGAGGGGTCATTTGGAGTCCGATTTTAGTGTTCTTGTTATGTATAGACTCGTGGGAGGATAAGGATTCTTGTGGTGTAAATTTTATCAAATTCCGAGATGTGGGCCCGAGGGTCAGGTTTGGCCAATTTCGGGAATTGTGCCTAATTTTGATAGTTTTTGATTGGGTTTCGTCTCCCTAGCATATTTTGATGTTATTAATATGATTTTGATAGACTCGGAGCTTTTGGGAGCCGACTCAAGGGGCAAGAGTATTGCGGAGTAGCTTTTCGGGCTGGTTTGAGGTAAGTAATGACTATAAATCTTGTCCAGAGGGTATGAAACCCCGGACTTAGCATCCTTTCACTGTTTTGGAGTGACGCACGCGCTGGATGAGGAGTGTGTGGTGTGCACTAATGGGGAATTTGAAATTGGTTCTTCCCGAGGCAACTATTGAGTTGCGTAATTGCATTTAAATCACATGATAAATAGTATTTTTATGCTTTTGATATATTTGGGTTATAAGCCATGTTTGGGGTCTTGTGCCGACCTGTTTAGACCTCTTGAGGGTTGTTTTTCTGATATTCCTCCGCGTGCCGATTATGATTTACACTCAGTCATTCATGTTAAACTGTTTTTTGATACTCAGACTTGTTCATATTATTTTATGATATAAAATACTGTTTTGGGTTGAGAACCCCGTTTATTTATGGCCCGAGTGGCATTTTTGAGAATTTCTGACAGAGTGAGGCCGAGAGCCAATATTGTGAAGATATTATGGATCGGGCTGCACGCCGCAGCATATTACACTGTTTCCTCGTATTGATGATTTGTTTGACCAGCTTCAGGGAGCTAGAGTGTTCTCCAAGATCGACGTGAGATCCGGGTATCATCAGTTGAAGATTCGGGACTCTGACATCCAGAAGACTTCTTTCATGACCATATATGGTCATTATGAGTTTCTTGTTATGTCATTTGGGCTGACCAATGCCCCAGCAGCCCTTATGCACTTGATGCACAGTGTGTTGCGGCCTTATCTTGACTCATTCGTCCTTGTGTTATTGACGACATCTTGGTATATTCCTGATCTCGGGAGGATCATGAGCATCATTTGAGAGTTGTGCTTCAGACTTTGAGGGAGAAGAAGTTTTATGCAAAGTTTTCAAAGTGTGAATTCTGGCTTGATTCAGTTGCATTTTTGGACCATGTGGTGTCTTGTGATGGGATCAAGGTAGATATGAAGAAGGTGGAAGCGGTACAGAGTTGTCCTAGACCGTCATCAACTACAGAGATCCACAGTTTCCTTGGGTTGGCAGGTTACTATCGCCGTTTCCTAGAGGGATTTTCATCTATTGCAGCACCCATGACCAAACTGACCCAGAAGGGTGCTCAGTTCAGGTGGGCTGAGGAGTGTGAGGAGAGCTTTCAGAAGCTCAAGTCAGCTTTGACCACAACTCTGGTGTTGGTTTTTCCTACTGGTTTAGGTTCTTATACAGTTTACTGCGATGCTTCTAGAGTTGGCTTGGGAGCGGAATTGATGCAGGACGGTAGGGTGATTGCCTACGCGTCTAGGCAGTTGAAGGTGCACGAGAAGAATTATCCAGTGCATGATCTTGTGCTAGCAGCCATTGTCCATGCCTTGAAGATTTGGCGCCATTGTTTGTATGGAGTGCATTGTGAGATTTACACTGATCATCGTAGTTTGCAGTATCTGCTGAAGCAGAAGGACTTGAATTTGCGTTAGAGGAGATGGTTGGAGCTTCTCAAGGATTATGACATCACTATTCTATATCATCCGAGGAAGGCCAATGTAGAGGTCGATGACCTGAGTCGCAGAGCAGAGAGTTTGAGGAGTCTAGCCTACCTTTCAGCAGCAGAGTGACCTTTAGCACTTGATGTTCAAGCTTTAGCAGGTCAGTTGGTGTGATTGGATTTGTCAGATCCCCCGCGGGTATTGTCTTGCGTAGCCTCCAGGTCTTCTCTTTATGATCAGATTAGAGCACGCCAGTATGATGATTGGAACTTGCTAGTCCTTCAGGACAGAGTCCGTCGAGGTGATGCTGGGGATGTGACCATTGGTGATGACGGGGTCATGAGGATGCAGGGCCGTATTTGCGTGCCCAATGTGGATGGGCTTCGAGAGTTGATTTTAGCATAGGCTCATAGCTCGCGGTATTCCATTCATCCGGGTTCCGCGAAGATGTACCAGGATTTGAGACAACATTATTGATGGAGGCGGATGAAGGAGGATATTGTGGAGTTTGTAGCTCGATGTCTCAACTTCCTGCAGGTCAAGTATGAGCACCAAAGGCCAGGTGGGTTTCTTTAGAGGTTAGATATTCCGGAGTGGAAGTGGGAGCGAATCACCATGGACTTTGTAATTGGGTTCCCATGGAATTTGAGGAGATTTGATGCTATAAGGGTCATTATGGATCGGCTGACCAAGTCCGCGCACTTCATTCCTATTGGTACTACATATTCTTCGGAGCGGTTGGCTGAGATCTACATCAGAGAGATTTTCCGATTGCATGGGGTTCCAGTTTCTATCATTTCTGACAGAGGTACTCAGTTCACATCTCAGTTTTGGAGAGTCGTAAAGAGAGAGTTGGGTACTCAGGTTGAGTTGAGCACATCGTTTCAATCTCAGACCCACGGCCAGTCATAGCGTACGATTCAGATTTTGGAGGACATATTGCGTGCCTGTGTCATTGATTTTGGGGGTTCATGGGACCAGTTTCTGCCACTCACGGAATTTGCTTATTATAATTGTTACCAGTCCAGTATTCAAATGGCTCCGTATGGGGCTTTATATGGTAGGAGGTGTAGATCTCCGGTTGGTTGGTTTGAGCCGCTCGAGGCCAGACTTTTGGGCACAGACTTGGTTCAGGATGCGTTGGATAAGGTGAAGTTGATTCAGGAGCGACTTCGCATGGCACAGTCTAGGCAGAAGAGTTATGCGGATCGGAAGGTCCGGGATGTGTCTTTCATGGAGGGAGAGAAGGTACTGTTGAAGGTGTCACCCATGAAAGGTGTTATGAGGTTCGGAAAGAGGGGAAAGCTGAGTCCCCGGTTCATTGGGCCTTTTGAGGTACTTCAGAGGATTGGAGAGGTGGCTTATAGACTTGCCTTACCACCCAGCTTATCGAGTGTTCATCCGGTATTCCATGTTTCGATGCTCCGGAAGTATATTGGTGATCCATCTCATGTTTTAGACTTCAGCACAGTTCAACTCGAGGGTGATATGTCGTATGAGGTAGAGCCGGTGGCTATTTTGGGTCGTTAGGTCAAAAAGATGAGGTCTAAGGATATAGCTTCAGTGAAGGTGCAGTGGGGAGGGAAGCCAGTGGAGGAGGCCACTTGGGAGACCAAGCGAGAGATGCGGAGTAGATATCCCCACTTTTTTGAGACTCCAAGTATGTTTCTAGACCCGTTCGAGGACGAACGTTTTTTTAAGAGGGGGAGAATATAACGACCCGGCCGAATGTTCCGTAGAATTTGCACTGTTATTCTTGTTTATGCTTTGTTATGCATTGCTTAGTTTGTTTATGACGTGTGGGGGGTCGGCTTTTTCGGGTTCGGAGTAGTCATGGTGAGAATTGAGACACTTAATCTTTTTAAGTAGCCTTATAGTTGGAAAAGTAAACTGGGAGTTGACTTATTGGTAAACGACCTCGAAATGGGGACTTTATGGCTCGAATAGCTTCTTTAGGTGATTTGGGACTTAGTAGTGTGTTCGGAATGTAATTTTGATGTCCGGTGTAGAATTAGGCTTGAATTGGCGAAAGTTAGTTTTTGGCGATTTCCGATCGGCAGGGAAAAATAGGCTATCGGGGTCGCAATGAAATTCTTGAAGTGGAAGCAGGTTTGTAATGTCATTTTGGATATGTGTGCAACTTTTCAGATCAATCGGATGTGTTTTGGATAGTTTCGGCATCTTTGGTGAAATTTAGAAATTTCAAAGTTCATAGGTTTGAATTTGATGTGATTTTGGTGTTTTTGCGTTGTTTTTGGTGTTTCGAGGGCTCAACTAAGTTTGAAATAGGTTATGGGATATGTTTTCATGTTTAATTGAGGTCTCGAGGGCCTCGGCTATGTTTCGGGTGGTTATCGGAGTGTGTTTGGCTTTAAAGGGACTGTTGTAGCTGCTATAATTTTTGCCTGATGGTTTCCTTATATGCGATCGCAAGAGTGGGGCCGCGATCACATAGGTCTGTTGAGGGCAGCTAGGAATTTGTTCTATGCGATCTCCAACGTGGGTCCGCGATCGCGTGGGTGTGGGAAGACAAAGCAGTGCGGTCACGTGGTTTCTTCTGCGAACGCATAGGGTCTGGGCATGCGGGCATGGTTGTGAGGTTAATGTTGTGCGAACGTGGGGCTTGGGCTACGATCGCGTGGGGGAGCGTGGTCAGTGCCATGCGATCGCGTTGCTCCTCACGCGAACGCACTGAGTAAGCAGTAAAATCTGGGCAGTGTATTTAAATAGCCCATCCGCGACCTTTCACCACTTTTTAACCATTTTTGATCGGGATTGAAGCTTTTGAGATAGAGTTTTGAGGAAATCAAAGGGGAATCACTTAGAGGTAATATTCTTGACTTCATAACTCGATAATATATTGATTTCTAAGCAATTTCACTAGAAATTAAACACAAATTGGGGGAGTTAGGGCATGGGGATTTGGATACTTTAAATGGGAATTTGAGGGGTCATTTGGAGTTCGATTGTAGTGTTCTTGGTATGTATAGACTCATGGGAGGATGAGGATTGTTGTGGTGTAAATTTTATTGAATTTCGAGACGATGGCCGGGGGGTCGGGTTTGGCCAATTTCGGGAATTGTGCCTAATTTTGATAGTTTTCAATTGGGTTTCGTCTCCCTAGCATATTTTGATGTTATTAATATGATTTTGATAGACTCAGAGCTTTTGGGAGCCGACTCGAGGGGAAAGAGTATTGCGGAGTAGCTTTTCAGGCTAGTTTGAGGTAAGTAATGACTATAAATCTTGTCCTAAGGGTATGAAACCCCGGACTTAGCATCCTTTCACTGTTTTGGAGTGACGCACACGCTAGATGACGAGTGTGTGGCGTGCACTAATGGGGAATTTGAAATTGGTTCTTCCCGAGGCAACTATTGAGTTGCGTAATTGCATTTAAATCACATGATAAATAGTATTTTTATGCTTTTGATATATTTGGGTTGTAAGCCATGTTTGGGGCCTTGTGGCGACCTGTTTAGACCCATTGGGGGCTGTTTTTCTGATATTCCTCCCCGTGTTGATTATGATTTACACTCAGTCATCCATGTTAAACTGTTTTTGATACTCAGACTTGTTCATATTATTCTATGATATAAAATACTGTTTTGGGTCGAGAACCCCATTTATTTATGGCCCGAGTGGCATTTTTGAGAATTTCTGACTGAGTGAGGCCGAGAGCCAATACTGTGAGGATATTATGGATCGGGCTGCATGTCGCAACATGTTACACTGTTATGATATGTGAGAGGTCGAGTACCAGAGTGATTGATGCCATGATTTTGCTTGTTATCTTGAGCTGTAGGAGCCCCTCCGGAGTCTGTACACCTCCAATGAGCGCAGGTACCTACCGAGTGCGAGTGCCGAGTGCCGAGCGACGAGTGATTGGGAGGCATGAGTGACAGTGAGGTTGCCCGAGGGGCTGATGCTGACTGATTGTGAGGTATGCTGAGTGACTGATTCTGAGTGATGATTTGCCTGAGGGGCGGTTTGTGATAATTGTTTTGCCTGAGTAACTATTTATGATTTATTTCATCTTAAAACTAAGACTTCTTGAGTGTTTTACTGAAATCATTGGAAATCACACTTGTTCAAAGGATTTTTACTGAAACTGGCTTTTAAAGCGTACTGGCTAAAAGTATACACTGTTGGACATAGAGCTTTTACTTGTTCTGATTGATGATTTGCTCCTATGTGTTTCTTATTGTTCAGACTTGATTTATTTTCATTACTACTGAGTTGGCGTACTCACCATTACTCCCTGCACCTCTGTGTGCAGATTCAGGTGCTGGTACCGAGCGTTAGCCATCTTATTCCATGCGCAGTCAGAGTTGGGATACTGAGGTAGCTGTTGTCACGACCCAAATTCCCACCCTTTAGGCCGTGACTGCGCCTAACGTTGAACCCGCTAGGCCAGCCAACGTATAACTTGCTATAGTAATTTAAAAACCATTAAATAAGAAATAAAACGCTAACCTTTCAACTTTAACTAATCCAATTATATACTGGAATAATAGTGGAAAACTGTTTAACCGTACCTCAATAACATACCTTTCCCAACAATAATCTTTCCAACATCGATAATAAAAATAACAAAACTTGAATGCGGAAGGAAGAACATAACAATCATAAAATAACGTAAACTTCCCAAAACCGGGGTGTCACAATCTCACGGACTAGCTACTAGAATACTAAATACAAGTCTAGAATGAAAATACAACACTGACTTGAAATAAGGAGAAAGACAATGAAGCGGTAAAGGAAAGAAGCCTCGGGATCCACGAACGCGAGTGTATACCTCGAAGCTCTGACGTGGACTGAAGGTATCTCCCTCAGAACGCTCCACGGGGTCCGGTAGCAGGGTCTGCACAACACAAGGAAGTGCAGTGTAGTATCAGTACAACCGACCCCATGTACTGAGTAAGTGCCAAGCCTAACCCCGGCCGAAGTAGTGACGAGGCTAGACTTAGCATAAAACGATTACCTGTCCTAATCTAAGCAGATATATGTACAAGAATTAACCGATAATGAAGACAAGTATGATCAAATAGAAAAGATATGGGAACAAATAGGGGAAACATATTAACGGGGCAGCAATAGGAACTTAAACAATAAAATAAGCTATGGAGAGTGCATACTGGGAATACAGGAAGTCAACATCTAATTCACAACGGTACAGTGAGAATGCGGCTGGAAAGTAAAAACAGAAACCGAAGAACAGCTACCAGTATACGGGAATCAATCAAATAACAAAGCACGTCATATTCCCTCGTGCGTAATCTCAAATATCAAATCGGCACGGCATGTCCCCTCGTGCATATATCACAATATCACAACATCACAACACGGCACGTCCCCTCGTGTGTATATAATAAATATCAATCGGCACGACATGTCCCCTCGTGCATATATAAAATACCAACACTCGGCACGGCATGTCCCCTCGTGCATATCAATAACATCACCCCTCTTCCTTACCAGA
>ML285699.1:2143-39421 GCA_005239495.1 Nicotiana undulata
GAATAAATCAAGATGTCATCAATGAAGACGATGACGAAGGAATCAATATACGGCCTGAATACCCTATTCATCAAGTCCATGGACGCTGCTGGGGAAATAGTCAAACCAAAGGACATCACCAGGAACTCATAATGGCCATATCTGGTACGAAATGCAGTCTTCGGATCATCTGAAGCCCGAATCCTCAGCTGATGATAACCCGATCTCAAGTCAACCTTAGAAAACACACGAGCACCCTGTACCTGATCAAACAAATCATCGACGCGCGGCAGAGGATACTTATTCTTAATGTTAACCTTATTTAGCTGGCGATAGTCAATGCACATCCGCATAGACCCATCCTTCTTCTTCACAAATAAGACCGATGCACCCCACGGCGACACACTCGGCCTGATGAACCCCTTGGACAACAACTCCTCAAGCTGCTCCTTCAACTCTTTCAGCTCCTTAGGAGCCATACGATAAGGGGGAATGGAAATAGGCTGGGTATCTGGAGCCACATCAATACAGAAGTCAATATCTCGATCTGGAGGCATGCCTGGAAGATCCGAAGGAAACACATCCGGAAACTCTCGAATAACAGGCACTGAATCAATGGTAGGAGATTCGGCGGTGGTGTTCCGCACATGACAAACAACCCTTCTCGACCATATACCGAGCCTTTATGAAGGAAATAACCCGGCTGGAGGCACTAGCTGAAGAACCCTTCCATTTTAGTCTAGGCGACTCAGGCATGGCTAAAGTGACTGTCTTGGCATGGCAATCTAACACAGCATGATAAGGAGATAGCCAATCCATGCCTAGGATAACCTCAAAATCAATCATATCCAGCAATAAAAGATCTGCTCTGGTATCGAAACCGCAGAAAGTGACCACACAAGACCGGTAGACTCAGTCTACCACCACAGAATCACCTACAGGAGTGGACACATATATAAGAGAACACAAGGACTCATGAGGGATATCCAGAAAATGAGAAAATAGTACAGAAACATATGACTACGTGGATACTGGATAAAATAGTACCGAAGCCTCCCTACCACATAATAAGATAATACCTGTGATTACGGCGTCTGAGGCCACTGCATCTGATCTGACCGGAATGGCATAAAATCTGGCTGAGGCTCCTGAAGTTTGAACTCCCTCATAGTGAACAGGAACTAACTGACCTCCTCCTGACTGGCCTCCCCCTCTAGGACGACCCCTGCCGACATGTCATCCACCTCGAGGCGGATGGACTGCTGATGCTGAACTCCTAGGCTGATAAATCTGTTGCACTGCCTCGCCTCAATACTTGGGACAAAACCTCCATGTATGACTCGGCTCCCCACACTCGAAACAACCTCCTGGTGCTACAGCCTGCTGCCCGAAAGAGAAAGAACCCTGAATGGTTGGAGGGCGGTGTGAACCCTCTGGTAAGGCACTGAAATAGGATCTAGAGGATCTCTGATGACTGGAATGACTGCTGGGTGCACCCTGGGTGGCTGGGGGACGATAGGAAGGCTATGGCATAGAACCGATCTGAGGCCTCGCTGAAATAGCCCTGGGAGGTAGTGGAGGTGCTGAATATGAGGGCCTACTGAACTGGCCGCCTCCGAACTGACCTTTACCCCTAGCTGGAGAACCCCTGAAGTCACCTGTGAACCTGGCCCTCTTGTCCTACTGACATGGCTGACCCTGCTCCCTGCTCCTCATACGGTAACCCTCAATCCGTCGAGCTATCTCGACTACAAGCTGGTATGGGGTACCCATCTATACCTCTCTGGCCATAGAGGCCCTAATACCTGGATGCAAGCCTTCCACAAACCGCCGCACTCTCTCGGCATCAGTAGGAAATATCATAAGGGCATGGCGAGACAACTTGGAGAATCTAGCCTCATAATCAGTCACTAACATCTGCCCCTGCTCTAGTCGCTCAAACTAACCCCGTAGCTCCTCTCTCTCAGGAGGTGGAATGTATCTGTCTAGAAATAACTGAGCGAACTGACCCCAGGTGACAGGAGGAGAATCTGGTGGCCTACTGAGAATATATGACTGCCACCACCTGCGAGCTCTGCCCTCTAACTGAAATGTGGTGAAATCCACTCCATGGGACTCCAAAATCCTCATGTTGTGCAGTCTGTCCCTGCACCTATCAATAAAATCCTGAGCATCCTCTCCCCGCTCACCTCCGAAGACTGGAGGGCGAAGTCGGGTCCATCTATCCAACATCTTCTGCTGGTCACCCTCTGCAACTGGCCTGGGCTCTGGGGCTGCTACTACGGGCTGAACCCCTCCCAGAGGCGTTGTGCCCGGGGTATGACGTGTTGCTGCTGCCTGACCATTGGCCTGAGCGGTAGGAGTCTGGACTCCCCCTCCCGCTTGAGAAGTAGCAGGGTCGGCTGGAAATAAACCAGCCTGAGACATAGTGTCCATGAATCTTAGCATACGGCCATGACCTACTGGAAGTCTGGCCCCGTCATGAAATCCACTGGAGCAGGTGCCATAATGGGGTCCTCTGGCGGTGCCACTGGTGTAGATCTGGGACGCCCTCGTCCCCTACCTCGAGCAGGTGCTCTGCCCCTGCCTCTACCCCGACCTTGGGCAGCCGGGGCAGCGGCCTCCCCCAGACCAAGAACATTGGATGCACGGGTCCTCACCATCTGTGAGAGAATAGAAGAATAAGTTTGAGTACATCATAGATTGTACGACATGATATGAATAAAGGGAAGTTTCCTAACACCCCATAACCTCCTGAAGATAAGTACAGACATCTCTGTAACGATCCGCAAGACTCTACTGGGCCTGCCCGTGACTCGTGAGACTTACGTGAACCTAGTGCTCTGATACCACGTTGTCACGACCCAGAATCCTAATCCGGGTCGTGATGGCGCCCAACGACGGGGTTAGGCAAGCCAACACAATTTACACTAAGTGATACCCTTCCCATCTAATTAACCAAGTCAAAGATTACCAGTTTATAACAATTAACATGATACTAGCCTTGAGTGAAGGTAAAGTCATAACAGATACAAGCCGAAATAAAACATACACATGTTTGTACAACCCGAACCCAAAAGATATACATATACACTACGCGTGTGTGCCAGGAACTAGTGGCACAAGTGTCATGGGCAACTACTGAATATATAATGACTACAATATATACAGAGTCTCCGTCTGAATGAAATGGACGGAGAAATATAACAAAAGAGCTCTAGGGTGCTGCTAGGAAGTCGTCGGGAAAGCAGCTCACCATGAAGGATGACCACGCTATCAATATCTAGCACCGGCTTGATAATCAGATGCGCCAGCCTCCGGACCTGTACAGTCAAGTACAGAAAGGAAAGAAAGTGCAGCATGAGTACATATTAAATAAATATGTACCCAGTGAGTATCCCGCCCAAACTCGAAGAAGTAGTGACGAGAGGTCGACTCGATACTCAGTAAGGTCCAGTAGTGATAATATATGATAGAATATGATGAAATACAGTAGGCATGTCAGGGAAATAAGCAACAAGCATATAAATCAAAAGCAGAAAAAGAATCCAAACAATTTCTGAACTAAACAATAAAGCATTTTCAAGGTAAGACCACCGAACGAAACAAAATCACATATTCTTAGATCCACCGTGGCGTACGGCCCGCTCCCATAAGGTACCTTCTACACTCGTCGTGGCGTACGGACCGATCCGATATTCATTTCAATTTCTTTTCAACATTGTCGTGGCGTACGGCCTGATCCCATATATTTCAATTACTTTCCAATTCCTCCGTGGCGTACGGCCCGCTCCCATATGTTTCATAATTTCTTTTCAATTCCGCCGTGGCGTACGTCCCGCTCCCATATATTTCATATTTCACAATTTCTTTTCAATTCCACCGTGGCGTACGGCCCGCTCCCATATATTTCACAATTTCTTTTCAATTCCGCCGTGGCGTACGACCCGCTCCCATATATATTTATTTCAATAAAGCCTCAGAAGAATAACATGATGCAAAACATAATTTCAAAGTACATATGGAGTTACCATAAATCATATGAAGCATTACAAGAAAAGGCATATAAGGCATTACGAGAAAAGCATACAAGGCATGATGTGGGCCTAACTACCCGGACATAACAATAATAGCCGCTACGTACGGACTCTCGTCACTCGACGCGTACGTAGCCCCCAAACAATTTACACATAGCATATACATCACCTATGGGGACAATTGCGTCTTACAAGGTTAGAAAAGCGACTCACCTCGTGTCGAATCTACCCCTCGGACCACAATTTGCGCCCGAAACTCCGAACTCCATACCCTAGGACTCGCAACTAGTCAAAAGGTATACAATAACATCAATGCATGCACAATGTGATAAATTATCCTAGCTATTCAATAGAATCGCCATTCTTGAAGAATTCCCAATTTCCAACCCCGGTCTCTCATGATGAAATTCCAAAAATTCTCGAAGGGATCACTCACATATAGCCTAAGGATCACTAAGGTGCGATTTCTACTTGAATTCATGGCCCAAAATTGGGAAATCACGAAATCCTCAAGAACCCTAAAATTACTACCTAATTCTATGGTTTTTAGATGATTTAGTAGTGAATTTAACTAAGAATTAATGTTTGAAACTAGTAAAACTATGGAATTTACTTACCTCAATAACAGTGGTGGAAGGTCCCTTGAAGAGCTCTCTAAAAACTTGAGGAGGAAGATGAAAATGGAGTAAAAATGCTAAGTCCCGTATTTTTATAAAACTGCCCAGGGATTTCTTAACTGCGATCGCGACAAGGGGCATGCGATCGCGAAGGCCAATTGGCCAGACCTCTGTGATCGCGGCAGGGGTCCTGCGATAGCGAAGAACAAACTCACTCGGCCCAGACGTGACTCTATGCGATCGCGATAAAAGGCTGCGATCGCAAAGGTGTGGAACCCAGACCTATGCGATCGCGAAGGGGAAGCTGTGATCGCAAAGAAAAATCAACAGCCCAGCAAAATCCTTCTCCGCGATTGCAACCCACCTTCTGCGATCGCAGAGAAGGAAACCAGATAGCAGAACGTTTGGTTTTTCTAACTTAGCTCTCGGGGGTCTAAAACACACCCGAGCCCCTCGAGACCTCGTCCAAAAGTACCGGCAAGTTTGTATTCATGATACGGACTCGCTGGAACTTCCGGACATGAAGAACAACAACGAAACTCAAAATTCAACCTCAAGACCAAATTTAACAACTTAAGAACTTAAGAAATTCTAGAATTCACTTCAATACGCCGAACCGGCCTAAACTACTCGGAATGACTTCAAATTTTGCAGACAAATTATAATGACATGACAGAACTATTCCTCGGGAACATAAAATCACCTTTCAAGCAAAATTTCAAATTCTTTAAAAACCTCAAAACTTCATTAACTCAAATTTTCTCATTTTGATCCGAAACCAATCAATTCAAGTCCGTTTCTTACCAAATTTCGCAGATAACTTATATAACACATATTGAACTCGTTCCGCACGCCGGAATCATAATACGGGCCTGGCAGCACAGGTTTCACATCAAGGTTCATTTTCATAAGTCTTTAATATTTTCATAAAATAATTTTCTTTAAAAATTTATTTCTCGGACTTGGGTCCTCGGAATTCGATTCCGGGCATACGCCCAAGTCCCATATTTTCCTACGGACCTTCCGGGACCGTCGAATCATGGATCCGGGTCCGTTTACCAAAAATATTGACCAAAGTCAATTTTATTCAATTAATTTATTAAAAATTTAACTCTCAATCAAGCTTTCACATAAAGGCTTCCCGGCTACGCGCCCGGGCTGCGCACGCATATCGAGGTGAGATTAATGGAGGCTTTCGGGGCCTCGGAACATAGTCAAAATTAGATGCACATAAGATGACCCCTTTTTGGGTCATTACAATTTAGGTGTAAAAATTAAAGAGAATAACAAGTACACATGGATAATAGAACAATGATTATCAAGCATACTTAGGAAACCTGTTTACGAGGTGAAACTACAACATACAAATTACAAATTTATTTTCCAAGACATCTAACAGTTTTTAAGTCATGAATAATATCAAACAAATAGCATGCGCACAATGTATCAGAAGGTACTGTCTGGGCCAACATAATAATAAATGTGCACTGTCGAAGGGTCGAACGACGCGAACCATAGATGCATCTATTAACCTGTTGCGGCGTACGGCCCGCTCCCATGAGAGTAGTGGAAAGAATCACTCCGCTCGCGGAATATATATTGCGAAGCGGTCACACATAAACACAACATTTTTCTTTAAATCCTTTTCTAAAATAATGATTCGTCTGAGTACATCAAGTTCTAGGATTTCTTGCAAACAAGCTTGAATACAAGGAAAACACAAGGCGTATAGCTCAATTAGCGGAATTTACAAGGCATGGTGTGAACCTAACTACCCGAACATAACAAGAATAGTCACTACGCACGGACTCTCGTCACCTCTACATACGTAGTCCCCACAATTAATGACACACACAGTTAATTACTTCACCTATGGGGACAATTCCTTCTTACAAGGTTACAAAGGAGACTTACCTCATTTCTAGCCTACTCCCCGGGTCAAGAATGCACTCAAATCTGCGAATTGGTCGCCCAAGAACTCGAAACTAGCCAAACGTTATATAAATAAGTCAATCTTTGCTCAAAACTCCACAATTCTCCTATTTAAATGATTAATTCAACCAAATTTGCAAAAATCCTAAAATGTACCCCCTGGCCCACATGCTCGGATTCCGGAAATGTTCAACGGAAATAGTTAACCATAGACTAAGGATCAATATTATATAGTTTTTGCATGATTTGATAACAAATTCCTTGGTAAATTCTCATTTTTATCAAAACCCTAGGTTTTACTCTAAAGTCTAAACCCATGATTTCTACTACTTTTGTGTGTTAATCTACCCACAAATCCAAGTATTGAACTCACTTTATAGTAGGGAATTACTTACCTTACAATTGCTAGGTCGAACCTCTCCTTTACAAGCTCTTCAAATCATCCAAGATGAAGGAAAAATGGTTCAAAAATGACTAAGTCCCGTATTTTGAACAACCTCACTGCCTTCAGGTTTTTCGAACTTGCGGCTCGAGGACCACACCTGCGGTCTCGCATCTGAGAGAAAAATCTCGCACCTGCGGAAAATGGGAAGGGGGCCAGTGGTCTTACCTGCGGAAGGGAGTCCGCACCTGCGGCTCCGCTTCTGCGGGAAATGGCCCGCACCTGCAAAACTGGGCAGCCCCCTCTGAGGCCGCACTTGTGGTCTCGCACCTACGGCTAGTCCTTCGCAGGTGCGGTCACACCAGATCTGGTGCACCAGCAGTTCTTCTAAGGTTGGTTTTTGCCTCGTGCGATGTCTGAATAGCATCCGGGCCCACCCGAGGCCCCGTCCAAATATACCAACAAGTCCTAAATCATAATATGGACTCGCTCGAGCCTTTGGAACATCCAAAACAATGCTAAATCTAAAAATCATACCCCAAAATCTATTGGATCCAACTTAAGAACTTTAAGTTCTTGAATTCTCTTTCAACATACCGAACTTACCTATACTACTCGGAATGACACCAAATTTTGCGAGCAACTCATAAATGACATAACAGAACTATTCCCGATCTCGGAATTCCATTCAGACCTCGATAACACAAAATCACATTCCAAACCTAAATTTTTGAACTTAAGGAATCATATTTCACTATTTGGCATCGATACGCTCCCGGGTCATCTAAAATTCATTCCGAACATACGCCCAAGTCCGAAATCATCATACAAACCTACTGGAACCTTCAAATCTCGATTCAAAGGTCGTTTACTAAAAAGGTTGACCAAAGTCAAACTCAGCCTTTAAGACCAACCTTAAGGAACGAAGTGTTCCTATACCACTCCAACTCCCTCCAATCCCCGCAAGTTATAAACCAGTAAAAGTAACTACGGGAAGTCTCATTTAGGGGCACGGGGTCCTAGAACACAAAATGACCGATCGGATCGTTACATTCTCTACCTCTTAAACAAACGTTCATCCTAGAACGGGTCTAGAATCATACCCGAAGTGATGAATAAGTGTGGATATATGCTCTGCATGTCCTCCTCGGACTCCCAAGTCGCCTCCTCGACTGGTTGGCCCCTCCACTGGAGCTTTACGGCGGAAACCCCCTTAGACCTCAATTGGAGATCCTACCTGTCAATAATAGCAACTAGCTCCTCCTCGTAACCCGATCTCTCATCTAGCTGAATGGTGCTAAAATTTACCACGTGAGAGAAGTCAGTGTGGTATCTCTGGAGCATGGACACATGAAAGACTGGATGAACTCCTGATAAACTGGGAGGTAAAGCAAGCTCGTACGCAACCTCCCCAACTCGCCTCAACACCTCAAATGGGCCTATAAACCTTGGGCTCGGCTTGCCCTTCTTTCCAAACCTCATAATGCTCTTCATCGGTGAGACTTTCAGCAGAACTTTCTCACCCTCCATAAATGATACATCGCCTTCTGGTCCGCGTAACTCTTCTGTATGGACTGTGTTGTGTGAAGCCTCTCCTGAATCAACTTTACTTTCTCCCAAGCATCTTTCACCAGATTGGTGCCATATAACTTAGCCTCGCCAGGCTCAAACAACCCGATGGGATAACGGTATCGCCGTCCATACAAGACCTCAAATGAGGCCATATCAATGCTGGATTGATAATTGTTATTATAAGAAAACTCGGCCAAAGGAAAGAACTAGTCCCACTATCCTCCGAAGTCAATCACACATGCTCTAAGCATGTCCTCCAATATCTGAATTGTCCGCTCCGACTGCCCATCAGTATGAGGATGGAATGTCGGGCTGAGCTCTACCCCGGGTGCCTAACTCACTCTGTACTGCTCTCCAAAAGTGCGAGGTGAACTGAGGACCTCGATCTGATATAATGGACACAGGCACACCGTGCAACCAAACTATCTCCCGAATGTAGATCTGGGCCAACCTCTCAGAAGTATAAGTAGTAGCTACTGGGATGAAATGTGCCGACTTGGTCAACCTTTCCACAATGACCCAAACTGCATCAACCTCCGCAAAGTCCGAGAAAACCCAACTATGAAGTCCAAAGTGATGCGCTCCCATTTCCACTCAGGTATAGGCATATGCTAGAGTAGGCCTCCTGGCCTCTGGTGCTCATACATTACCTGCTGGCAATTTAGACATCTAGCCACATACTCCACTATGTCTTTCTTTATCTGCCTTCACTAGTAGTTCTGCCTCAAGTCACGATACATCTTCGTAGCACCAGGATGAATAGAATACCGTGAACTATGAGCCTTCTCTAGAATCCTCTTCCTTAGGCCATCAACATTAGGGACATATAAGCGACCCTGAAGCCTCAGAACACCATCCTCACCAATAGAAACCTCCTTGGCACCACCCTGTAACATTGTCTCCCCGAGAGATACTAAGTGCGGATCATCAAACTGTCGAGCCTTGATCTCTCCCAATAATAAAGACTGAGCAACCACACGTGCACGAACTCGGCTGGGCTCTAAAAGGTCCAACCTCACTAGGCGGTTAGCCAAGGACTGAATGTCGAAGGCTAAAGGTCTCTCCTCCGCTGGAATGAAAGCCAAGCTACCCAACGCTTTCCTTCTTAAGGCATTTGCAACCACATTCGCCTTGCCCGGGTGATAAAGAATGGTGATGTCATAATCCTTCAGCAACTCAAGCCATCTACGCTGCCTCAAATTAAGATCCCTCTGCTTGAACAAGTGTTATAAACTGCGATGGTCTATATAAACCTCACAAGGCACCCCATACAAGTAGTGCCTCCAAATCTTAAGAGCATGAACAATCGCCGCCAACTCCAAATCGTACACAGGGTAATTCTTCTCATGAACCTTCAGTTGATGTGAAGCCTATGAAATAACTCGCCTATCCTGCATCAACACACATCCCAAACCAACGCGTGAAGCGTCGCAACAAACTGTATACATCACAGAACCGGAAGGCAACACTAGAACTGGTGCCGAGGTCAGTGATGTCTTGAGCTTCTGGAAGATCACCTCACACTCGTCGGACCATCGGAATGGGGCATTCTTCTGGGTAAACCTAGTCAGAAGAGCTGGAATGGATGAAAAACCCTCCACAAATCGGCGATAATAACCTGCCAGTCCCAAGAAGCTCCTGATCTCTGTCGCTGAAGTAGGGCGTGGCCAACTCTGAACTGCTTTAATCTTTTTAGGATCCACTTTGATACCCTCTACGGATACCACGTGTCCTAAGAATGCCACATAATTTAACCAAAACTCACACTTAGAAAACTTAGCGTACATCTTTTGTTCCCGCAAGGTCTGGAGCATAACTCTCAAATGTTGCTTGTGCTCCCCCAAACTACGTGAGTAAATCAGAATGCCATCAATAAAAACAATTCCAAATGAATCAATATAAGTCCTGAACACCCTGTTCATCAAATCTATAAATGCTTATAGGGAATTAGTCAAGCCAAAGGACATCACCAGGAACTCGTAATGACCATATCGCGTACGAAAGGCAGTCTTCGGAACATCCGAGTCCCGAATCTTCAGCTAATGGTACCCCAATCTCAAATCAATCTTAGAAAACACCCGAGCACCCTGCAACTGGTCAAACAAATCATCGATACGCGGTAACGGGTGGGCGTTAGTCAACACAAATCCGCATAGTCCCATCCTTCTTCTTCACAAATAACACTAGATCACCCCAAGGCGATACACTCGGTCTGATAAACCCCTTATCTAAATACTCCTCAAGTTGTTCTTCCAATTCCTTCGGAGCCATACGGTAGGAGGGAATAGATATAGGTTGGGTGCTTGGAGCTAAGTCAATGCAAAAATCAATGTCACGATCCGGTGGCATGCCTAGAAGGTCTGAAGGGAATACATTAGAAAACTCTCAAACTACTGACACTGAATCAATCGTCGGGGACTCGGCGGTGGTGTCCCGCACATAAGCAAGATAAGCCAAACAACCCTTCTCGACCATACGTCGAGCCTTCAGGAAAGAAACAACCCGACTAGCTGCACTAACTGAGGAACCTCTCCACTCCAATCTCGGCAACTCAGGCATGGCTACAGTAACAGTCTTGGCATGGCAATCTAGGATGGCATGATAGGGAGATAGCCAATCCATGCCCAGGATGACCTCAAAATCAATCATATCAAGTAGCAGAAGGTCCGCTCTGGTCTCGAACCCACAGAATGTAACCACACAGGACCAATAAATATGGTCCACATCTATAGAATCGCCCACAAGAGTGGACACATAAACAGGAGTACCCAAGGACTCGCGAGGAATATCCAGAAAATGAGCAAACAAGGCTGATACATATGAATAAGTGGATCCTGGATCAAACAATATCGGTGCATCTCTATCGCATACTGAAATAATCCTAGTGATCACGGCGTCTGAGGCAACTGCATCTGGTTTGGCCGGGAAAACATAGAATCTAGCTGGAGTGTCGGATGACTTGCCCCCACCTGAATGGACAGGGGCTGACTGGGCTCCCCCTGCCTGGCCTCTACTTTTATGACGCCCCTACTAGCTTGTCGACCACCTCTGGGTGGCTGGATCGCCGGTGCTGAAATCATAGGATGGTGACTCTGCTGCATTGCCTTGCCCTGAAGCCTGGGACAAAACCTCTTCATATGACTTGGATCCCCACACTCGTAACAACCTCTCGGCACCATAGCCTGCTGTCCAGAAGAAGAACTCTGAATAGTTGGAGGACAGTACGAACTCTCTGGCATAGCACTGAAATAAGGACTGGAAGACCCCTGATGACCAGAATACCCACCGGAGATACCCTTAATAGCTGGTGGGCGATAAGAACTCTCCGGCAAAGCGCTGAAATAAGGCCTCGTCGGAGCATCTCGAGGAGGTGGTGGGGGTTCTGAATATGGAGGCCTATTGGGCTGGCCCCTACCAAATTGATCTTTGCCCCTAGCTGGAGCACCTCTGAAATCCCCAAAAAACCGAGCTCTCTTATCATGTTGTCCCTACTCTCTGTTCCTCGATCGATAGCCCTCAATCATGCGAGCAATCTCTACTACCAGCCGATAAGGAGTCCTTATCTCCACCTTTCAGTCCATGTTGGCCCTAATACCTGAGTTCAACCCAGCTACAAATCTCCGCACTCTCTCTGCGTCAGTAGGAAGTGTCGTGCCCCCCTTTTTCCTCGTGGAATTCGGGGTTTATGACATTTGGTTGAGACAACTCATTCCTTTTGGGAAAGGGGTTTTGCGTTTTGAAGAGTCTCCTCCTAACGATTTTGAGGTGCGTTAGGTTACCAAAGGGGTTCAGTTATAACTACGTTAATAAACATAGACATGGTAAGGGCTCTAAATTATCCTAAGGGGAAGGTGTTAGGCACCCCCCAGGATCCACAAGTGTGGTTTCTGGCCAAACATCTTTTGTGAATTTGTACAGTTTAGCAAATAATCAAGTAAGGCTCAAATAATAGGGGATTTAAGTCTAAGCACAGATTTTTTGAAAAGACAGTTGATGAGGAACTAGCTTTTTAAGAGAATTGCAATCTAAGCGCACTTTATGAAGATTAAAGGGATGTCCTAGGTTTGTTTATAATATGGATCACATCAATGCAATACCCAGTATGACACTCCTCAAAGAGGGGATACGCGTGGCATTAGCGCACCGGTCATCATGTCCATATCTACCCTATCATACCTCGTGAAGGTAATTAAAGTGCGTGTTGGTCGCGAACTCTATTGCATGCTATTACCCGTCCATTTCCTATCAGTCCTGGAGGATTTTGGGACTTCTATCCTATAAGGGAGGTGCTAGGAAGACCCTCGGGTTTTTAAAGGTGAAAATGCTAAGGCGACATATAATAAACAAGTAGGACTGCAGATAGGGAAAAAGCATGGAAAGCATATAAAGGCTCAAGTATTCCTCCACACATAATACACATAAACAACATGTCTCATACACAATTAAGGTCCAGATTAAGATTCTAGGCATGGTGTTTAAGTGATAATAGCAAAGTCAGATTTATTACATAACTCAGAGAGGAAGTCCTAATCAAGCTTGCCTACTGATTTTAACAGGATGATAGTTAAACATAATCACAAAGACAGTTCTGGTTTTTATTTCTTATAGTTGATTACCTAAGGCTTGCCTAGGCGTATAGCAGTATTCATAGTCGATAACAGTTTCAGGTCGTATACCTGGTAACAGGCAGTTCTAGGTCTTGCAGATAGACTAATTTTGTCAGTTTGTAGAACAGGAGGATTGTTTTCACATGTTTTTAGACTAAGTATAGTAAATGAGTATGATCCTATAGCATGAGGTGTAATGCAGCATGATGCATTTTTAACTTAAAAATTGATTTCTAAATGCATATAGAATCACAACATCATGCACAACTTCAGGAACAGCATAGGTGATAATTTTCTAATGTGTTTACCTAAAAACCAGGATCTCTAAGTGCCTAGGCATGGTAAGACATGATTGCAGTTTTGTTTACACGTTTATCCTAAGGCAGGGTTTCTAAATTATATTTTCCAGAACACGTTGATATGAACAGAATCACATAATAGTTTTATTTCCATTGTTTATCTTATAAACAGGGTTTCTAAGTGAGGGCAATGAATGATGACATGCTGAAAGAGAGCAGGTATATGAACCTAAGTAACATGATATCTAAATACATGGCATACTTGGCATGCTATACCTAAACATGGTTACTATTGCGCATAGAGAAAAGTAAGCCTAGAAACATGATTTCTACCCTTCTTTATATTACGACATGCATATCCCCACCCATTTTCACTATCCAACCCCATAAATTGTTTTTACAAATTATTACACGCCTCTGAATATGAATTACATAACCAAAATAAGAAGAAGAAGAAGAAGTTAACTATAGGGAGCCTTCATAATAGGCCCAAGTTTCCAGGTCCTCAATGCCATGTATTGTTTCACAACCTTATCATAATCCGGGTGTGTCAAAGTTCCCTGAGGCCCTCAAGGGATCCCGAGCAGTGCTCACACCCATATTTCATAGCCAGGATAGAGTAAGTGTAGTGTGGAAAGGCCAGCTCTTATGTGTCAAAGTGCAGAGGGATCTCAAGGGTCCCAAAGCAATTCTCACATAAAAAGGGCAGAACCTAGTGGTCTAAGAGTAAGTGAGAGTGCTCGACATAGTTTTGAGTAGTTTAAGTAAGAAAACAATTTTGGAAAAGGGGTAAGCAGGAAACAGTTTTGGAAAAGAGAGAGAGAGAGAGAGAGAGAGAGACTTACTTGAAATAGTCTTTGCAAAACTAGGATAAAGTTGTATTAGTAAAACAGATTTCAGAAGAGTAGGGTAATCAACAAACAGAAGACCAAACTCATAACCATAAACATGTTCAGCACCACACAAAGAGTCAAGACATGTTCAGCACCCAAACTTCACACAGGGGTATTAGGGATTGGGGACACATAGAGCACCTGTTGACAAACATGTAGTGACACACAATCAGGAGTCCCTATGGATTCAGAGGATTGGGGACACAATAGAGAAGGGTATTAACATAACAGGACCAAATGTAGTAAAGTTTACCTAAAACTAATGTACCAAACATAAGCAAAAAGGTTCACATGAAGGCAGGTTTTGAACACACAAAGGCATGCTAACAAATAAGGCAGAACTGGACATACTAGATAGAACCTGAGATCCTAGTTACATGTTGAAAAATAGAAGAGTAAGTAAAAACAGATGAGGAACACCAAGAATTGTAACAGTAATAGAAACATATTGGTTTGAGAACTGAAATTCGAATTAGGACATACCAGTGAGTGAAGAAAGCAGTAACACAAAAAGCAGAATATAGGAGATGAATAATAGTTAGCCTTGGCTTGCAGCCATCTAACTCAGATCAGTAGCAAGTAGCACAGAAGAGAGAGAGAGAGAGAGAGAGAGAGAGAGAGAGAGAGAGAGAGAGAGAGAGAGAGAGAGAGAGAGAGAGAGAGAGAGAGAGAGAGAGAGAGAGAGAGAGAGAGAGAGAGAGAGAGAGAGAGAGAGAGAGAGAGAGAGAGAGAGAGAGAGAGAGAGAGAGAGAGAGAGAGAGAGAGAGAGAGAGAGAGAGAGAGAGAGAGAGAGAGAGAGAGAGAGAGAGAGAGAGAGAGAGAGAGAGAGAGAGAGAGAGAGAGAGAGAGAGAGAGAGAGAGAGAGAGAGAGAGAGAGAGAGAGAGAGAGAGAGAGAGAGAGAGAGAGAGAGAGAGAGAGAGAGAGAGAGAGAGAGAGAGAGAGAGAGAGAGAGAGAGAGAGAGAGAGAGAGAGAGAGAGAGAGAGAGAGAGAGAGAGAGAGAGAGAGAGAGAGAGAGAGAGAGAGAGAGAGAGAGAGAGAGAGAGAGAGAGAGAGAGAGAGAGAGAGAGAGAGAGAGAGAGAGAGAGAGAGAGAGAGAGANAAACTCAAAGAATCAATTAGCTGTAAAATCAGTACCAGTACTCCCTTAATTAAGGGAGTTAAGTCTCAAATGGTCAGAATAGGTAGCAAGTAAGGAAAGGAATCGTGTATAGCAAATAAGGAAAGATTACTAATATAGTAAACATAGAGTGGGAAATTGGGGTCAGGTTCATAAGGTTTCAATCAAGGAAATATTGTAAGAATCAATTGAAAGTAAAATAAGTCATCTAATAAGGCAAGAAATAACTAAAGTTCGGAAATTAGTAAAGATACTATCAGAGGAAATCAATTAAAGGAAATCAATCACAGGAAATTAGGGATTCCGATAGGAGTAGTACTGATTTAGGAATCAACACAGATTATACGGAGTAAACACACAATGGGAGAGAATCAGAAACCCTAGTAATTAAACTAGGGTAAATTCACACGGAATTAGGGGTTTATATAGTGCATGACATGAATCACTGAATAAGCATAATACAAGCAGGGAAAAGTAAAGATTCAGAGGTATCGATGAACAAAATAGAGTAGAATCACAGAGTAAGCATGAGTAATAGCAGTCAGAAACCCTAACAAGCAACATGGGGTAAAAATCACATAAGCCAAGAATTCACATAGAGCATGACCTAATTAAATGGAGTAGATGTTAATACAAGTAGGAGAAATGAGATTTCAGCAATAGTGATGTACAAAATAGAGTAGAATCGCATAATAGGCAGGAAAACATAGGGCAAAATCACATAATCGTAGAACGTTCATAAGGAATATACACATTAATGAACACAGTACCAGAGATGAACTCAAAACCTCAAGAAAAATTAGGGTTTTCAACATAGTAACTCGAATAGAGGAGAAGCTTAAAATAAACCATCAAAACATAGTAGAAACATTAGGATAATACTAAAGGTCATAGAAAAAATTGTTTCAAAAAGGAATCATGAAACCCTAGTTTGAAAACGAAAAGCTGTTTTAGGAAAAATCGGAGAATCTTTGCGGGAAACAACAATGAACTCATAGCATGCATAGATCTAAAACAGATCTAAAGGAAAAATCGGAAAATCTTAGGTGTTAGGGTTTCAGAGAACCCAGAGAAAATAAGAAACCTTAAAAATGTCACCGGCCTTAGCCGGAAAAGTCATGAATCTTACTCAGACGGTCTGAGATGGACGGAAAATGGCATGAGGGGCCATGGGAGGAGCTGAACCGCTCCAGGTTCACCTGAGGGCCTCAGGGTATCATTAGACCGGCACGGGGTGAAGCAAAGGCCAAGAGATGATGAGAGGTCATGGTTTCCGGTAGGGGGAAGTGATCGGAGTGGACAGTGTCCATCGGAGATGAAAAGACGGGAAGGTTCTAGAGAGAACCTGGAGATAGAGAGAGAGTAGAGAGATGAGTGTGAGGGGGGTGACATGAGAGACAGGGGGGAGGGGTAGTCACCTAGGTTAATTAAGGAAGGGGTGTATCTAGACCGTTGATCATTTTTGATCAACAGTCAGAATTAGATCTGGATTGAGCCGGGTAGATTTAGGTTTGGGCTTGGGTATTGGGTTATGTAATTTGGGCTGGTTTCAATTGGGTTTGGGGTTAAATTAAATTAGGCTAGATTTTAAATAGGAAAGGGCTAATTGTTAAATACCCAATTAAATAGATAAATAATTAATAAAATAGCTAATAATTACATAAAAATGAAATTGATGCTAAATAGGTGAAATTAAAGTAATTAACTAATATTTAAAATATAAATGACTAATTATTGAATAAAAATGGTATAAAATGTAGAATTGGGCTATAATTGCAAAATTATTATGATTATAGCCAAATAATACCAAATTGGCTAATTTGTAAAATAATTAAATCCTAATAGGATTAAAAATGATATATTGACCCAAGAAATGTTTTAAAATTATTTATAATGCAATTTATAAATAATTATTGGATATAAAGTATTGAATAAATTAGAAAATAAATTGATAATAATGTGGAAAATTATGGAAAAATACCAGCTATTATAAAAAAGTGATTTTGAAGGTACATATGCAAAATTTAAAATACTTTGAGGAAATATTGGGTATCAACAGCTGCCCCTCTTTACCCGGAAAGGATGAAAGAGTTGTCGGGTAAAGATATGATGGACAATTTTGACCGAGCGAAATGGTTTAAAGAGATTTTGGTCGCACCCTGATTTCTGAGTTGCCTACATATCCCTGGCTTTACAGGAATCAGGCCGTATGTAGTTCAGGAGCCATTGGTGAAGTATACCGATGAAGTTTTACAAGAATGGACGCAATGTATGGGGTTGGGTGAACAAACGGCTTACGGGGATGGTTAGGAGAACTGGAGCGGGACCGCTCCTGCTAGGATGATCGTTGCTTGCCGGATTACCTGCAAATAAACAATACAAGCATATATTGCGTAATTTTAACATGATGCAAATTCCCGTCGGACCATGAATGCTGTCTTTGGGAGGTTAAGAATGACGTCCTCAGACCATGATGTCCTGGGCCATGAATTGCTTGATGCAAGATTTGCAGGCCATGAAATGATGTTCTCGGTCCATGAGGATGGTGCCTCCGAACCATGCCTTTGAATAATGATATGCAAAATTGAGAGAGATCATCGGGCTATGGCATGGTGTTCTCGGGCTATGAAGATGGTGCCTCCGAACGATGACACCTTTGGATAAGTTAGCGATATTTCAGCCCATGAAGAATGTAGCAGTATGATGTTGATAGAGCTTAGTATTGTGTATTGAAGGGCAGATCTTAGCCCGAAGAAAAAAAAAAGCGAAATAAACAGTGCTTGAGATAGCATTTAGTTTGAGGAAAAAAGTAAATTGGAGGCAGAGATTAGCCTTGGAAGGCAGAATAGTAGCCTTATGCAGATGCAGATGGAGACAAAGCTTAGTCTCGGAAGGAAGAAAGGTAGCCTTATGCAGGTTGGAAGGCAGAATGGTAGCCTTATACAGATGCAGATGGAGACAGAGCTTAGTCTCGGAAGGCAGAAAGGTAGCCTTATGCAGGTTGGAAGGCAGAATGGTAGCCTTATACAGATGCAGATGGAGACAGAGCTTAGTCTCGGAAGGCAGAAAGGTAGCCTTATGCAGGTTGGAAGGCAGAATGGTAGCCTTATACAGATTCGAATGTAGATGGAGACAGCGTTTAGTCTCGGAAGGCAGAAAGGTAGCCTTATGCAGGTTGGAAGGCAAAATGGTAAACTTATGCAGATGTAGATGGAGACAGCGTTTAGTCTCAGAAGGAAGAGAGGTAGCCTTATGCAAGAAATAAAATAACAGTAGGGATTCTTAGCTGTTAATAAATTGCGGTATTATGACCATTGAGAGCATTGTGATCATGAAGCATCGTTCGCGTTGATAGTAAATATCGGCAAGTGCAACGGTTTTTAGAATCGCATTTTGAACAATGTTTGTCCCCTGGGCGGACAGTATGTTTAGGTATTTTGCAACCTTAGTGCATGCATCCAAAGAAAGATCATGAGTTTTGTAAGGGGAAGGTTAGTTCGTATCCCCGCTAACTTTGCTTGACTTGTTCGGCTTGATCTGATGATATTGTCTGTATCGTCGGGGTAGCGTCGCTAAACAAAGCTTGTTTCATGCGTGAATTGTAAAAGTATAACATAATGTATAAATTTAAAATGATTTTGGATGAACCGACACCGTGACACGATTCGAGACATTGCAACCTATCCTGCTACGAAATTTTGAGGGTCCTCCTCGAAGTTCTACCCCAGTTTGACGAGTGAACGCTTCTAACTATTGCTAGTGCGGCGATCGGCTGAACTTGCTTCGGAATTTTGGGGGTCCTCCTCAAAATTCTGCCCCAATTTCCAATTGCGGGGGAAAATGAAATTTTATTGATTTGTGACCCAATCCATAGGGATGCCTACGTATCTCCTCTTAAACGGGAATCAGGTCAGGCGTAGTTCAATTTTCAACATTGATTAAAAGCATAAAGGATTACACATAGTAACGCTTGACTGCATCTGCACTGATTGGCTTTGTCCAGACTTCTCCGTCCATTTCTGCAAGTATAAGAGCTCCTCCTGTCAGCACTCGGTGAACCATGTATGGACCTTGCCAGTTGGGAGAGAATTTCCCTTTGGCTTCATCTTGATGTGGAAAAATATTCTTCAACACCAGTTGCCCCGGTGTGAACTATCTTGGCTTGACTCTCTTGTTGAAGGCTCTGGTCATTCTATTCTGATAAAGTTGACATGGCATACTGCATTCATTCTCTTTCCGTCTATGAGGGCTAACTGCTCATAACAGTTATTTACCCACTCTGCATCGCTGAGCTCAGCTTCTTGTATGATCCTTAAGGAAGGAATTTCTACCTCAGCGGGAATGACAGCCTCTGTACCATAAACCAACATATAAGGAGTTGCCCCGGTCGATGTGTGGACCATGGTGCGATATCCCAGCAAAGCAAATGATAGTTTCTCGTGCCACTGCTTATGCTTCTCTATCATTTTCCTTAGTATTCTTGATGTTTTTGTTGGCGGCCTCTACAACTCCATTAATCTAAGCTCTGTAAGCTGTGGAATTCTTGTGTTTGATCTTGAAAGTTTCACACATAGATTTCATCAAGTCGCTGTTGAGATTGGAACCATTGTCGGTGATGATTGACTCAGGAATTCCGAATTTACAAACAACACGGTAACAGACAAAGTCGGCCACGACTTTCTAAGTCACTACTTTGTAGGATGCTGCTTCGACCCATTTAGTGAAGTAATCAATGGCTACAAGAATGAACCAGTGTCCATTGGAGGCGGCATTCTCAATTAGTCCAATAACGCCCAGGCCACGGGCGGCGAACGGCCATGGTGAGCTTGTTGCATTAAGCTCGTTTAGAGGTACCTTTATCATGTCTGCATGAATCTAACAGCGGTGGCATTTCCCGACATACTGGATGCAATCTATTTCCATAGTCATCCAAAAGTAACCAGCCCGGAGTATCTTCTTTCCTAAGAAAAAATCGTTCGTATGTGGACCGGAGGTCCCAGCATGAATTTCCTCTAGTAGCTTGGATGCTTCCTTTACGTCGACACATCTTAATAACCCGAAGTCGGGAGTCCTCCTATACAGGATTCCCCCGCTATGAAAGAAGTTGTTGGACAATCTTCGAAGTGTGCGTTTCTGAGTATGATTTGCAAGCCCTGGGTACTCTCCTTTTGACAAATATTCCTTGATGTCATGAAACCAAGGTTTTCAGTCTGCTTCTCCTTCGACATGGGCACAGTATGCTGGCTGATTGTGGATCTTCACTGGAATGGGGTCAATGAAATTCTTGTCTGCATGCTGAATCATAGAGGACAGAGTGGCCAATGCATCGGCGAACTCGTTCTGGATTCTGGGGACGTGCTGAAATTCTATCTTCGTGAACTTTTTCTCAATTCTTCACATGATGCAGGTACGATAGTATCTTGGAATTCTTTGTAGCCCATTCTCTTTGTACCTGATGTACCAGCAAATCTGAGTCACCAATCACTAACAGCTCCTGGACGCTCCTGTCAATGGCCATGTTGAGCCCTAATATGCAGGCTTCATATTCCGCCATATTGTTGGTGCAGGGGAATTTGAGTTTGGCAGACACCGGATAATGCTGACCGGATTTCGATATTAAGACGGCCCCAATGCAGACTCCCTTGAAGTTCGTTGCTCCATCAAATAACATCCTCCAACGGTCATAGGATTCTGCAATGTCTTCTCCTATGAATGATACCTCTTCATCAGGAAAATACGTTTTCAGAGATTCGTATCCTCCGTCCACGGGGTTTTCAGCAAAGTGGTCTGCCAGTGCCTGTCCCTTGACCGCTTTCTGAGTCACATAAACTATGTCAAACTCACTCAGCGGGATTTGCCACTTGGCTAGCTTGCCAGTGGGCATGGGCTTCTGAAAGATGTACTTCAATGGATCTATTCTCGATATGAGATATGTAGTATAGGCACAGAAATATTGCCTCAGCTTCTAATCTACCCAAGTCAAAGCTAGGTGCGTTCCAATAGAGAGTACCGAGCCTCGTATGGAGTGAACCTCTTGCTGAGATAGGAGTAGTACAGATTTAGGAATCAACACAGATTATACAGAGTAAACACACAATGGGAGAGAATCAGAAACCCTAGTAATTAAACTAGGGTAAAATCACACGGAATTAGGGGTTTACATAGAGCAGAACATGAATAACTGAATAAGCATAATACAAGCAGGGAAAAGTAAAGATCCAGAGGTATCGATGAACAAAATAGAGTAGAATCACAAAGTAAGCATGAGTAATAGCAGCCAGAAACCCAAACAAGCAACATGGGGTAAAAATCACATAAGTCAAGAATTCACATAGAGCATGGCCTAATTAAATGGAGTAGATGTTAATACAAGTAGGAGAAGTGAGATTTCAGCAATAGTGATGAACAAAACAGAGTAGAATCACACAATAGGCAGGAAAACATAGGGCAAAATCACAGAATCGTAGAACGTTCATAAAGAATATACAGATTAATTGAACACAGTACCAGAGACAAACTCAGAACCTCAAGAAAAATTAGGGTTTTCAACATAGTAACTCGGATAGAGGAGAAGCTTAAAATATACCATTAAAACACAGTAGAAACCTTAGGATAATACTAAAGGTCATAGAAAAAATTGTTTTAAAAAGGGATCATGAAACCCTAGTTTGAAAACGAAGAGCTATTTTAGGAAAAATTGGAGAATCTTTGGGGAAAACAACAATGAACTCATAGCATGCATAGATCTAAAACAGATCTAAAGGAAAAATCGGAAAATCTTAGGTGTTAGGGTTTTAGAGAACCCTTAGAAAACAAGAAACCTTTAAAATGTCACCGGCTTTAGCCGAAAATGTCATAGATATTACTCAGACGGACGGAGATGGCCGGAAAATGGCATGAGGGACCATGGGAGGAGCTGAACCGCTCCAGGTTCACCTGAGGGCCTCAGGGTATCATTAGACCGGAGCGGGGTGAAGCAAAGGCCACTAGATGATCAGAGGCCATGGTTTCCGGCGGGGGGAAGTGACCGAAGTGGACAGTGTCCATCGGAGATGAAGAGACGGGAAAGTTCTAGAGAGAACCTGGAGATAGAGAGAGAGTAGAGCGATGAGTGTTACGGGAGTGAAATAAGGGACGGGGGGGGGGGGGGGGGGCCCCCTGGGTAAAAAAGGGAGGGGGGGATTTGNGGTGTATCTGGACCGTTGATCAATTTTGATCAACGGTTAGAATTGGATCTGGAATGGGCCGGCTACATTTAGGTTTGGGCTTGGGTATTGGGTTATGTAATTTGTGCTAGTTTCAATTGGGTTTGGGGTTATATATATATATATATATATATATATATATATATATATCGAATTTATCAATAAGCTCAGTAGGGCTATACTTGCGACGAGGATTGACCGATTGGGAATTCAATTGCATCTTTCCACATTTTCTTACTATTTCAAAAGTAATATGCAACTCAAAATACAACCAAAGATACATATAAAGCACGTAGAGACATACTTGTGAGCCCTAAAGCTACCTGACATAGCATAATAGTCGCTACGTACGGACTCTCGTCACTTTGTACGCACGTAGCCCCCGAAACAATTACACACGGCATATAGAACACATATGGGGATAATTCCCTTTTACAAGGTTAGAAGGGAGACTCGCCTCGTGTCGAACCTACTTTCCAGACTGAGAATGCGCCCGAAACTCCAAACTCGTCTCCCAAGGACTCGAAACTAGCCACAAGTTACTTAATTATATCAATAAATGCTAAATGAATCAATTCTAATACATGGAAGTGAGTTTTCTAAAGTCATTTACCCTAAAGTCAAAAATCAAACCCGGGCCCGCTCGGTCCAAACCCGAAATTCGGATCAAAACTCGATTACCCATTCGCCCCCGAGCCCGGATATATAAATGATTTTGGAATCCGACCTCAATTTGAGGTCTAAATCCCCAAATTTCAATATTCTCAGGTTTTACCCAAAATTCTCAATTCCACCATGAAAACCCTAGTTTCTAGGATGAAATCTTGTAAAAACGAAGTTAAGGAGTGAAGAAAATGAGTTAGAAATCGCTTACCAACGTTTTGGAGAAGAAAGAGTGTTTGGGAAATCACCTCTTGTCTTTGGTGTCTTGAAAAATATGAAAAATAACTGAAAATACCACTTATTTATACCCCCTCTCAGGCCCCCCACCGCGGTCAGCGAAAAAGGGACCGCGGCCGCGCTAGCAAAGTCAAGAAAAATGACTGCAGTGACGCGCTTTAGTATTTTGGTCATACCTTTCTCTACAGATGTCCAAATTACAACTTCTTTACCTTTATGGAAACTAGACACGAAGGGCTACAACTGTCGTTTTTGAATCATCTCAACACTCTTTGTAGATCAAAAGATATAGGCCTCCGAAGTCGGACCAGGGGTTCAGCTTCTCCACCGCGAACCCCCCCCCCCCCCCCCCNCGGAACTTCAAACCGAACGTTCCAACAAGTCCCAAATCATCCCACGGACTTGCTCGAGCCTTTGGAACACCCAAAAGAACGCTAAAAACTCAAAATCACACCTCAAAATCCCTAGAATCAAACTTAAGAACTTTAAGTTCTTGAATTCATTAACAATGCGCCGAACCGACCTATACTACTCGGAATGACACCAAATTTTGCGAGCAAGTCATATTCGACATTACGGACCTGCTCCTACTTCCGAAATCACATTCCGACCCCGATATCAAAATCTCCACTTCCGGTCAGATTCTTCAAAAACCTTCAAATTTCTATCTTTAGCCAAATGACTTCAAAATGACCTCCGGACATCTGTATTCACTTACGATCGCGCTCCCAACTCCAGAATCACCATACAGAGCTATTCCCAAACTTGGAATCCCAAACGGACATCTATAACACTGAAATGCCTTCCAACCCAAACTTATGAAATTTATTCTAAAATGCTATCTTTCGCAATATATGCTGAAATGCTCCCGGGTCAACCAAAACCCGATCCAGACATACGCCCAAGTCTGAAATCATCATACGAACCTGCCGGAACCTTCAGATCCTGATTCCGATGTTGTTTACTCCAAATTCCACTCTTAGCCGATTCTTCCAACTTAAGGTTTATGAGATGAGAATTCTCTTTCCAAATCCACCTGAACTTCCCGAATTACAATTTCGATCATGCGTACGAGTCATAATGCCTGAAATGAAGTTGTTGATGACCTAAAACTGCTGAACAACGCGCTAGAGATCAAAACGACCGGTCAGGTCGTTACATTAATCTACCCAGAAATTCAAGTATTAAACTCACTTTATAGTAGGAATTACTTACCTTACAATTGCTAGGTCGAACCTCTTCTTTGCAAGATCTCCAAATCTTCCAAGATAAAGGAAAATTGGTTCAAAAATGACTAAGTCCCGTATTTTAAACAACCTCACTGCCTTCAGGTTTTTCGCACCTGCGGCTTCGCTTCTGCGGGAAATGGCCCGCACCTGCGGAACTGAGCAGCCCCCTCTGAGGCCACACCTGCGAGGCGTTGACCGCACCTGCGGCTGGTTCTTCGCAGGTGCGGTCGCACCAGATCTGGTGCACCAGCAGTTCTTCTAAGGCTGGTTTTTGCCTCGTGTGATGTCTGAATGGCATCCGGCCCCACCCGAGGCCCCGTCCAAATATACCAACAAGTCCTAAATCATAATATGGACTCGCTCGAGCCTTTAGAACGGCCGAAAAAATGCTAAATCTAAAAATCATACCCCAAAACCTATTGGATCCAACTTAAGTTCTTGAATTCTCTTTCAACACGCCGAACCTACCTAAACTACTCGGAATGACACCAAATTTTGCGAGCAAGTCATAAATGACATAACGGAACTATTCCCGATATCGAAATTCCATTCGGACCTCGATAACAAAAAATTATGTTCCAAACCTAAATTTTTGAACTTAAGGAATCATATTTCACTATTTGGCGCTGAAACGCTCCCGGGTCATCCAAAACTCGTTCCGAACATACGCCCAAGTCCGAAATTATCATACGAACCTACCAGAATCTTCAAATCTCGATTCCGAGGTCGTTTACTAAAAATATTGACCGAAGTCAAACTCGATCTTTAAGACCAACCTTAAGGAACTAAGTGTTCCTATACCACTCCAATCCCCGCAAGTTGTAAATCAGTAAAAGAACTACGGAAATTCTCATTTAGAGGCACGGGGTCCTAGAATACAAAATGACCGGTCGGGTCATTACACACCACTTTATCACAATCACAAATTTTTCTCTGAGGATTAAGTTCCATAATTAAAAAAAATGCTCCAAACTCCATTAAATAGTCTTAAAACGCTAAAATTAACGTTTGTCATTGCATAGAAATGAGTATTGATCAACGGGCTATTTTTTATAAACCTACCAAATTTCAGAGCAATCAGAGATTGTTAAAATTGCAACCAAATTTGGAAAATTACCATTCTAAGCATTTTTAAGAATTTAAAATATGACTTACATTCTTATCATATACCAATTCATGTCAAATCAACATATGCTATCATGTTCCAGATTAGACATAAGTAAAATGATAGAAAAAATGGCTTTTCGTATGTAAATCATATTTGAATCCACCAAACCTCCAAAAAATGCATCTAAACGATCCTGAATCGTCAAAATACGATGTGATTCACTGCATAGCATTGAGTTCTTCTTAAATGATTGTTTTCAATGATCCTACTGAATTTCAGTTCGTTCAGATATCGTGAAATTCACGATCGCCAAAAACTAGACCAAATTCGAATAAATTATTTTGGCGTATTTAGGATTAAATCCATGTGATTTGGAATCTTTCTATATATCATATCAAGTTAAATCATCATGTTTCAGATTTAACACAAATATAGCTGATATATAAAGAATAATTTTTCATATTTCTAACAAATTCAATTTAATAAATTGCTTGAAAACCCGTCTAAACGACCTCAATATGCCGAAAAACAACATGACTCACTACATAGCAATGAGTTTTTCTCACTAGATCGTTTCCGATGAACCTACCAAGTTTCAGGTCAATCGTAGTTCGTCAAATTCATGACCACCAGCCTGTAATCAAACCTAGAGAATAACTGTTTAAAGCAGTTTCATGAATTAAAATAAATATGATATTGATTTACATTCTCTTTATAATTGTACTATGAGCTCAAGGCATATATTATGTTCTTCCTATTTCTAGGATACATAATATCTCCTTTTACAATAAATTATCATTTTATTAAATACACAAGAACCTAAAATATTATATTTTCTTCCATTCGGCGAAAAACCTAATATCTCTTCTCATGGGTGGAGTTGATCTCACTAGTACCCAAAGATAAAACGGTTTTACTAGTTAAGAACCTCCACCACTAATGTAGATTTATAAAGAATAATTTTCACATGGTACATTAAGCAGATTTTAATGACTCAAATAAATAGACCATTTTGCGAATCATACTTATTAATCATAATGCTCAATCCATGAATAGACACAATTTCACATGTACAAATTTATTAAGAAGTTTTAATGAGTTCAAACAAACAAACCACTTTAATGGTAACTATTTATTACTCACAAAATTCTCAATTTACGAGTGGAGATACTTGTAGCTCATAAAATTATTTTATGGCAGATTATGGACCACATCTTAAAAGCTATGCCAATAATATAAAATTCATACCAAATACCGTCATATTTCACTTAATTACTACCTTCAACCAGAGAACAAATTTTTTCATTGAAAATCCAAGACTAGTAATCACGTAGGGCATGAAATCATAAACAAAAATTTGAGAAAATTTTATGCACAAATATTCTAAAAGCTCCAATCATTAGTCATCTAGCATATCAAACAAAGGATTTCACTTTCTTACAAAAATAATTATATCATCACATAATATCAATTATATCTTGTGATACCTAGTCGATAAAATCCTACACTTCTATTATTGAATTTAATACAACAACACATCTATTTACTAATAGTCAATGGTAAACCTATTATATCACTAGTATTTAATCACAGATACCATGGGGAGTCACTCCCACCACCATTGAATTGAAATTGAATTAAAATTATTAAGAAATAATTTTCAGAAAATAGAAAAACGTCCAAAACACAGTCGAAACGACCTCAACACGCCGAAAAATTCTTTCTCTCCACGTCGTTTTCGATGAAACCACCAAATTTCAGCTCAATCGGAGTCCGTCAAGTTTTCTCACCTCCGAAAATACTGGCAATTCGGTCAAAATCAGACTTTGCGGTTTTCTAGGGTTTACCAAAATAAAATCCAGATTATCCCAATCAAATATCAATAAAAACAGATATCTCATGATTACAAGAATAATCCAAAAAAATTTGCACAGTTAATTCACAAAATAGCAGTGTAGTTTTTTAGAAAACTACGTATACATGTAATTCAAAAACGCACATAAACACGATATTCTTGCTTCATAAAAAACTTAGTTATTTAATTATATGTGAGTGGGCTCTAATACCAATTTATGGATTATTATATGCAGCGGAAGATCCCAGTATCAAAATCACATATAATCGAGACAACTAGTATGAACGAAATTTCACGGGTTACCTCTTGAAGCGTGAACACGACTCTTTAGTCATGTGTTTCCACAGCAACTCAATGAATTCTCCACCACCCGCACGATCATGATCACTGAACGTTCCATGGTCTTCTACTGTGTTACCAAATAATACTATTTCGTGTGGGCAAAATTTTTAGAAAAATATGGCTGAAAATTTCGGCCACCATGGCTGAAAATTTCGGCCAACACCTGCTCCCCTCTCTAGGTGGAAAATCTTATGTACTTATAGCACAAGTCTTAAGGGTTAAAACCCTTTTTCAAAAGCTGTTGGGTTTCCAGCAGAAAAAGAATTTCTTTATTTTCTATTATTTACGCATAGTAGGGACCACAGAATTTTATTAACAAGGCTTCCAATTATGGAATTAATTTGTAATTTTCGAAATTAATATCCACCATAATTAATTACGAGTTATTCCACTAAAAATTCGTAATTGCACTCCTTATTCAATTTCGAAATTCATCCATTAAATCTTATTTTACTCCCCATGTTAAGATTCGTATACTAATCAATTAAATTAAATTACTGACGATTTAATTTATTGATTATTTTCTTTAGACTTTCGCTTAACTTATTCCATGTGTGGGATACAAAATTCACCGGTCGGGTTTACACATGAAAACTTATAAGCTTTCATAAAGGTGTATCATCAATCTCTAAACCGAGACACGAATTCCGTCAACTAACTATTACTTCGCCAATGTACATTATTGTTATCCAATTTACCAGGCATATTGACCCATAAAAGAATCGCGCCTTTTAATAAATCAAAACAATAATAATATACGCAGCTAATAAAAATTATATCAAGATTAAGAGTATAAGTACATTTAATGGCTAGAGAGTTTATTTTATTAAGTCAGTATAAAATACTTATCTCTACTTGGTCCGTTCAGTACATACAAAATGTACTAGCATAAGGAGTTGGAATTAAATCATTCCCATAATCAAGATAAATTATATTTAATCTTATGCTACAATTATCCATGATGGTTTGTCCAATTCCATCATTAGATTGTGAACTCAAACTTTATACTTATAAGAACCGATGATCTAAATCTTCCGTGTATAAGCTAAACTCTATAAACTAAATTATCTACTATATAAGTAAAGAACATAGGCTAATATATGATTTATTTAAAACTTTATTAAAATTGAATAAACAATTATTCCATAATAAATACTACTATCCAAACCAAACTTATGGTTAATAGTATATATCCCAACAATCTACCACTTAGACTTTTAACCATAATAATTATTAGAATATACTCTATCTAAACGTATAATTAATAGTATATGCCCCAATAAGTAGTAAGTTTAGGGTCGGGTAATGGGGCGGATAAGAGAGAGTTCGGGTATTTCAAATTGGGGATGGATCAATTAAGTTTGGGGTGACACGTGGCTTGCCCTTTAATATGGATAAATTTGAACAAAAATATAACGGTAGGGACCAAATCGACCAAATAATATAACAAAGGACAATTTTAAACAATAGCGATAGTATAGGGAAAAATTTGATACTTTTCCGTTTTTTAGTTATCCTGGAACATTTAAATGTTTCTAATTACTTGCAGCGTTTTCTAGTCTCTAAGCTGTCATCTTAAATGAATAATTTATCCTCGTCGAATTTCGTTCAAAAGTTTACTCTAGTCAAAAATTATACATGGAAGAATGACAAGTGGCAAAATATCTGGGACGAAGGGACAAAATGTAACCAGTACTACTTATTTTTCATATCTTTTGCTTAATTCTTGAACATATTGAAGTAATTTCCATTTTAGTTGGGTTAAACTGAAGAGTGTTAAGACAAAAAGGTCTAAGTTGTACGGTACAATCAAATCTTTCTATAAAAGCCTTATTTGTTTTAAATATTTTTTAATATTATAATAAAGTATTTTTATAGCGAACATATATTATAACATAACATAAAAATTGGTTAAGAAAAAGCTTGACTTTATAGTGAAGTATTGTTATATAGGGATATTGTTATAGAGAGGTATAAATGTATTGGAATTTAGAGCTAACTCGCTTGTAGAAAGGTAGATCCATGTACCTTTCTCGTGATGTGATGAAATAAGGTAAGACGGTTCGGGAAAATATTTTACTATTTCGAGAAACGAAAAACTTGTTTCTTTTCTGTTCGCACTTTTCTCCCCTTACAACAACAACGACGACCCAGTAAAATCCCACATAGTGGGGTCTGGGAAGGGTAGTGAGTACGTAACCTTACCCCTACTCCGAGGGGTAGAGAGGCTGTTTTCGGAAGACCCTCAGCTCAAGAAAAGAAAAGAGAAGAAAGGAAACAATATTAGTACCACCATCATATACCATAAAAATAATAACAACATCATGAAAACTAGAAAATAGGTGCAAAGCAAAAGCAGTAACCATCAAATAAACTCCGCTCCATGAACAACTAAAGAGTATTAGGACACAACATCGTCACTAGATCTCAAAGACAAGAACCCTACCAAACTAGACTAACGAAGGAAAGAACTAAGGAAAAGCTCTACTACCTCCTAACCTACAACCCTAATACTCGATCTCCACAGCTTCCTATCAATGGCCATGTCCTCGGAAATTTGAAGCCTCGCCATGTCCTGCCTGATCACCTCTCCCCAATACTTCTTAGGCTGCCCTCTACCTCTTCTCAATCCTTCCATGACCAACCTAGTGTGCCCGCACATCCACCTCAACATCCTCATCTCTGCTACTTTCATCTTCTGGATATGTGAGTTCTTAACAGGCCAACACTCAACCACATACGTCATGGCCGGTCTAACCACCGCTCTATAGAACTTACCTTTGAGTATCGGTGGCACTTTCTTGTCACACACTCCAGATGCTAACCTCCACTACATCCACCTAACGTCAATCTGGTGTGTGACATCCTCGTCAATCTCCCCTCCCCTTGGATAAATGACCCAAGGTACTTGAAACTTCCTCTTCTCGAGATGACCTGTACTTCAAGCCTCACATCCACGTCCATTTCCCTCGACTCAGCTCCAGGTACTCCGTCTTTGTCCTGCTCAGCTTGAAACCCTTAGACTCAAGAGCCTGCCTCCAGAATCCAGCCTCTCGTTAACACCGGCTCGCGACTCATCAACCAGAACTATGTCATCAGCGAATAACATACACCATGGCACCTCCCCTTGAATATGATGAGTCAATGCGTCCATCACCAGGGCAAATAGGAACGGGCTGAGCGCAAAACCTTGGTGCAATCCCATCATACATGTCCTTAATCGCCCTAATGTAGGCAACTGACACACCTTTAACCTCCAGACATCTCCAAAGAACTTCTCTAGGAACCTTGTCATACGATTTCTCCAGACCAATAAACATCATGTGCAGATCCTTCTTCCTTTCCCTATACTGTTCCACCAGTCTCCGAATAAGGTTAATAGCTTCCGTAGTAGAACGGCCCGGCATGAACCCAAACTGGTTGTCAGATATAGACACTAACCTCCTCGCCCTTGCTTTTACCACCCTCTCCCAAGCTTTCATACTATGGCTCAGTAATTTGATACCCCAAGCTGGTACTTAATTATTTGTGTAGATTTCTTTCTTGCTTTATATCTATTGTCTCGGTTATATTTTTCTTGTTCGTGTAGAATTATTTTATTGTGTTATTGTATATATTATTGTCACAGATTATATGTTGTTAATGCCCCGCCGTAGCCTCGTCACTACTTCGTCGAGGTTAGGCTCAACACTTACTCAGCACATGGGGTCAGTTGTACTGATACTACACTCTGCACTCTTTTGTGCAGATCCAGGTACTAGCCAGCAGTAGAGCTTTTTAGAGCAGCCATCTATATATTCGGAGACACGAGGTATATCTGTCGGCGTTCGCAGATATCGAGAGTCTTCTCCTATTTTTATAAAATTGTTTTAGTATATTCAGAACAGTTACACTATTTCTTTCAGCCCACAATTTGTAGTATTCTTTAGTAGTTCGTGAATTGTGACACCAGACTCTGGGGCAGTTCTAGATCTATTTATATAATTAGTTCATGGTTTGTTTTTATTCAATTGTTTATTATTTTATCTTCGAAAATCATTTAAATTAAGTTTACTTTAAAGTTATTTATCGATGCTTACAAAAATAATCAAAGGAAATTAGCTACTTGAATTCTAACATTGGCTTGCCTAGAAAGTGTGGTGTTAGGCGTCATCACGATCCCTAAGGTTGGGAATTTGGGTCGTGACAAGTTGGTATCAGAGCATAGTAAAAATTAATCTTTTTATGGCTAATAAGCCTAGAACGGAGTCTAAATTCATAAAATGACCCCTTGGGTCATCACAATCTCCACCTCTAAAACAAACGTTCGTCCTCGAACGAACATAGAAAATTACCTGAATTGGCAAACCAGTGTGGGTATTTACTCTGCATGTCCGACTCGGACTCCCAGGTAGCTGCCTCAACGGGCTGACCTTTCCATTGCACTCGAACTGAAGGATAACTCTTAGATCTCAACTGACGAACTTGCCGGTCTAAAATAGTTACCGGCTCCTCCTCATAAGTCAAGTCCTTGTCCAATTGGACAGAGCTAAATTCTAACACGTGGGACGGGTCACCATGATATTTTCGTAGCATAGACACGTGGAATACCATATGAACTAAGGATAACCCTGGAGGCAACACAAGTCTACAAGATACCTCCCCCACCTTATCAAGAATCTCAAATGGCCCAATATACCTAGGGATCAACTTGCCCTTCTTACCACACCTCATAACACCCTTCATGGGTGATACCCGACGCAATACTCTCTCTCCAACCATGAATGCCACATCACGAACCCTACGATCAGCATAACGATTTTGCCTAGACTGAGTTGCACGAAGTATTTCCTGAATAATCTTGACCTTATCTAAGGCCTCTTGAACTAAGTCTGTACCCCATAACAGAGCCTCTCTCGGCTCAAACAATCCAACTTGTGATCTGCACCGTCTACCATATAATGCCTCATAAGGAGCCATCTGAATGCTCGGCTTATAACTATTATTATAGGAAAACTTCGCTAACGGCAAGAACTGATCCCACGAACCTCTAAAGTCAATAACACTAGCGCGGAGCATATCCTTTAAAATCTGAATAGTACGTTCGGACTGCCCGTCCGTCTGAGGATGAAATGTTGTACTCAACTCTACTCGGGTACCCAACTCACGCTAAACTGCCCTCTAGAAGTGCGAAGTAAACTGCGTACCATGATCAGAAATGATAGACACGGGAACACCATGAAGGAGAACAAACTCCCGAATACGTAACTCCGTCAACCGCTCCGAAGTATAAGTACTTCCCACAGGAATGAAATGTGTTGATTTTGTCAGCCTATTCAAAATAACTCAAACTGCGTCAAATAAGTCCGTGCGAGTCCAACAACGAAGGCCATGGTGATACGCTCCCACTTCCACTCAGTAATCTCTATCGGCTGTAACAAACCACCAGATCTCTGATGCTCACACTTTACCTGCTGACAATTTAAGCAATGAGCCACATACGCAACAATGTCCTTTTTCATCCTTCTCCGCCAATAATGCTGCCTCAAGTCTTGGTACATTTTGGCTGCACCTGAGTGAACAGAATACTTAGAACTATGAGCCTCCTCAAGGATCAACTCACGAAGCCTATCAACATTAGGCACACATATACGACTCTAAATTCTCAAAACACCGTCATCTCCAACTGTAACTTGCTTGGCACCACTGTGCTGAACTGTATCCCTAAGGACCATCAAATGCAGGTCACCATCTTGCCGATCTCTGATACGCTGAATTAAAGAAGACCGAGCGATTGTACAAGCTAGAACACTGCTGGGCAAAATATCCAACCTCACGAACTGATTAGCCAAAGTCTGAATGTCTGAAGCTAACGGTCTCTCACCGACTGGAATATACGCAAGGCTGCCCATATTCACTGCTTTTCTACTCAATGCATCGACCACCACGTTGTCCTTCCCTGGATGATATAATATGGTGACATCATAATCCTTCAGCAACTCTAACCATCTCTGCTACCTCAAATTTAGATCTTTCTGCTTGAATAAGTACTAGAGACTGCGATGGTCAGTGAAAACCTCACACGACACGCCATAAAGATAGTGCCTCCAAATTTTTAATGCATGAACAATGGCTGCCAACTCTAAGTCATGAACATGATAATTCTTTTCATGAACTTTCACCTGCCAAGAAGCATATGCAATCACCCTGCCATCAATACTGCTCCAAGTCCAACTCGGGAAACATCACAATACACCTGAAAGAACCCGAGTCTGATGGTAACACCAACACCGGTGCTGAAGTGAAGGCTACCTTGAGCTTCTGAAAGCTCGCTTCGCACTCATATGACCATTTAAATGGGGCACCTTTATGAGTCAATTAGTCATTGGGGTTTCTATAGATTAGAACCCTTCCACAAAACGACGGTAGTAACCTACCAAACCCAAGAAACTCCTAATATCTGTAGTTGTAGTGGGTCTAGGCCAGTCCCTGAGTGCCTATATTTTCTTAATAGTTGTTCATAGTCACTTACAAAATTATCAAATAACTTCACGTCAACAAAGAAAATCTCCTTTCAAATCGTCCCAATACCGATAACGAGATACGGTGCTTAAAGACCTCGTACTTATATACCCGAATTACGTGTCTCATTTAACGCCACATGGGCGGGCACCTACCTTGTAGGTTAAGGCTCAATATTAATAGCACGAATTTGGAAAATTATGCACAGATAATTAATTGATTTATTTATTTATTTATTTACTTATTATCAGTATTACTTTTATTATTATTCATTCATTTATTACTACGTTTATTATCATTATTTTATACATAAATTGTTGAATAAGCCTAACAGGCATGACTCCCTACCAATACTATTTTTTAATTCACAAGGGAGAATTTATACACAAGACTTTCAATCACAAGGATCTCATCCTTACATAACTTCCACCGCGGCTCGTAGCCCGGTTCTAATATACCAAATTATATTAAACGCGAGGATCTCGTCCTCAATTCTGAATCACAAGTAATATGCATATGTGCCACTCGAAACATTCCATTTCCTTCTTTCAAGTATTTTTCTGTTAAACAAAATTACAACACGTAATGATGGACATAGCTATCCCTATAGAATTTCTCAATACAAGTATTCCCATAAGTAAAAAATTTTGAGTTACGAAGCTCACCCGAGAGAGGAGCATACTAGAAGAATTTTTTTAGATACGCATAACCAAATTAAGTTCAGGAAATCATCACTTTTAAATCAAAAACTAAGAATTTTCATGGTAAAAACTGTTGTGGTACTTAATTATTTGTGTAGATTTCTTTCTTGCTTTATATTTATTGCCTTGGTTATATTTTTCTTGTTCGTGTAGAATTATTTTATTGCGTTATTGTATGTATTATTGTCACAGATTATATGTTGTTAATGCCCCGCCGTAGCCTCGTCACTACTTCGTCGAGGTTAGGCTCGGCACTTACTCAGTACATGGGGTCAGTTGTACTGATACTACACTCTGCACTCTTTTGTGCAGATCAAGGTACTAGCCAGCAGAAGAGCTTTTTAGAGCAACCATCTATTTATTCGGAGGCACGAGGTATATCTGCCGGCGTTCGCAGATCTCGAGAGTCTTCTCCTATTTTTATAAAATTGTTTTAGTATATTCAGAACAGTTACACTATTTCTTTCAGCCCAGAATTTGTAGTATTCTTTAGTAATTCGTGAATTGTGACACCAGACTCTAGGGTAGCTCTATATATATTTATATAATTAGTTCGTGGTTTGTTTTTATTCAATTATTTATTATTTTATCTTCGAAAATCATTTAAATTAAGTTTACATTATAGTTATTTATCGATGCATAAGAAAATAATCAAAGGAAATTAGCTACTTGAATTCTAACATTGGTTTGCCTAGCAAGTGTGGTGTTAGGCGCCATCACGATCCCTATGGTTGGGAATTTGGGTCGTGACAAGTTGGTATCAGGATCTGATGGAAGGATGCCTGCCTGCGACATCGTGTCCATGAATCTCAGCAAGCGGCCCATGACCTCCTGGAAGCCTGATGCCTTCAAAAAGTCCACTGGAGGTGGTGCTACCGAAGGCAGCTCCTCCTATTCATCAATGTACTGATCATCCACTGGTGCAGCTGGTGTAGCTCTGGAACGCCCTCGCCCCCTCCTACCAGCAGGAGCCCTACCCCGGGTGCCTCGACCTCGTCCTCGAGCGGCAGGGGTAGCAGCCTCCCCCGAATCGGGATCATGAAAAGTACGCGTTCTCACCATCTGTGAGAGAATAGAAGGACAGATTGAGTATAAGGCCAACTGCACGATAGATTCTGAACAAAAGGATTTTCCTAACACTTTATAGCCTCCCGAAAATAAGTACAGACATCTACGTACCGATCCGCAAGACTCTACTGAGTTTACCCGTGACTTGTGAGACTATGTGAACCTAAGCGCTCTGATACCAAGCTGTCACGACCCAAAACCCGGTTCAGTTCGTAAAGGCACCTAACGGCGAGGTTAGGATATACTACCCCAGAACTCGATATTCCAGTTATTTACAATTTATAACAAATATAATGTGATATGAGGTAGGGCCGTAGATACAAGCTGAGCCACAGCTAGGCCAAATATATACAACCCCGAACCCAAACATAACTACAACAAGTGTGTGCCAGGACTAGCGTCACAGTGTCAACGGGCGGCTACATAGATACAGCAACTGAAATACATATATACAAAAATAGAGGCCGCAGTCTGGAACAAAAGACTGAGCAAAATGAGACTAGAAGGCTCTAGAGGTGCTGTCAGGATGACGCCAAGAAGACAGCTCACCGTATGGAGCGACACCGCGATCAGTACCTACCAGAAGACGGACGACCAGACGGACCAGCCTCAAGACCTGCACAATCAAGTGCAGAAAAAGAAAAGAAAGTGCAGCATGAGTACATATAAACAAATATGTACCCAGTGAGTATCCCGTCTAAACTCGTAAAGAGTAGTGACGAGAGGTAGATTATATACTCACTAAGGTCCAGTACATAATAAAATAAGATTCAAGCCGATCAATAAATCATAAGGGAAAATACATCAAGTATAAGGACATGTAATCAACAAACATGTAACTGATCTTAAACATAACCTTTCTTTGTAAACTGATCATATGTATCACTTGTTTTCTTTCTCATTATGTGAAATGTCTTATCTTATTATCTCAA
>ML285703.1:0-16506 GCA_005239495.1 Nicotiana undulata
ACGTTGGTTGATTCCATGATACAATTCTAATCCAACTCTTCCTTGGTAGACAAGTTTGATTGTAACTCAACTTCCTTCCTCTATTCCTGTCCTAGCTGAAATCAACTTCTGTCTTCTCTATCAATTTGCAACCTTTTCGTATTAGGAGACATTCTCTTAGTTCTTTGATATGTAGCAAACTCTAATATCTCCTAGATTTGTACGATTTGCGATCCAACTGCTTCATATAGAAGTGTGTGTTATGATGGACTTGGTTCATCTGGACACATGTTGTCAATCTTCAAAACGCATTCAGTGATATGGGCCAACAGTGGATGATGACCATTCCATAGGAAAGACTTGTGGGATAATCGGCTTTCTCAATTGTGAAATTGATGACCCAGGGGGACAATTTAACTTTATGCTTGGTAAGGAGGTAATAAACAAGGAAAGTATCCTACTGGGAGAAGGTTGAGAAAGATCATGTACGTGGAAGAATAGTGGTTTCCACAATATGAGTGAGAACATGAGTTTCAAAATTTACATCACAAGGGCCTAATTGGCTGGAAAGCGAATTACTGGGTGACTCGCCTATACACCTTTTTGCTTGATCAAAAGAAATTTAAAAATCATTACACAAGGTACTTTTAAATGAGACTGAAAATCTAGAACACTTACATTAAAAAATAGAATCACCCAGTCGCAAATGGAACGCATGGACCTACCCCCAGTAGCAGATGATTAGGTTGTCCAGACCTTTACGCAAGGTTTGAACGTACGAAGATCGATATAATCACGGCAACTAAAACAATATTTAATTGAGTATCCAGTAGTGACCTTAGTCGATGTACATAATCGGTACCAATCGAAAATAAGGGTCGAGGATGATTAGTTGGGGATCCCTTCCAATTTCGTTTACCCAAACAGTCCTGTCGGCAGAATTCAAAGGAACATTGATAGAGAACCCCAATCGAATAGGGATCAGTATCAAGCATACAACGCAGATCATAGAAACAACGGTCCAGGGCGTAATCCCGTTCGAAATGATCAAAGGAATGATTGAGGACAGAGCTCCAAAGGGATCATGAGTAAAAGTGGCTTCGATAAACATGTTGAGCCCACAGAAGCACCACGACTATCAGAATACAACTTCATCATCGCTGTATCAAGTATTGTATCAGCCATTGGGTGGATTAAGGATACTAGATGACCTAGACCCCTACATACCGATCCATATCAAAGGAACCCTAATCAAATGTGCAAATACCATGATACCCATGGTCATAGGACCGAGGACTACAGACAACTAATGGAGGAGGTAGCCCATTTATTCAATGAGGGCCACCTTCGGGAATTCTCGAGTGACCGAGCTAAAAACCACTTCAGGGACTCAAACAGGAAGAACATCAACACATGATGCACATGATCGTTGGTGGGGTCGATATTCCATAGGGGCCCGTGTTCAAGCGCACCAAGGTGAAAATCACCAAAGAAAAACGAACTTGAGATTATGTAACAAAAGGCACCTTGTCGTTCAATGACGAGGAAGCAAAGAGGATCTCACAACCCCACAATGATGCATTGGCAATCTTTATTCTTATGAATAAAATATATTTTCAACGTGTTTTAATTGATCTAGGAAGCTCGGCCAATATTATTCGATCAAGGGTCGTGGAGCAGCTCGACCTACAGGATCGCATCATGCCCGCAGCTCGGGTTCTCAATGGTTTCAACATGGCCAGTGAAACTACTAAGGGCGAAATCATCTTACTTGTAAACGTATCCGGAACCATTCAAGAAACAAAGTTCCATGTGATTGAGGGCGACATGAGATACAACACCCTGCTCGGAGACCCTGGATTCATAACATGAGAGCGGTCCCTTCAAATCTTCACCAAGTTCTCAAGTTCTCAAGTTCCCAAATCGGAGGAAGTAAAAATAGTGTATGGGGAGAAACATGCTGCCAAAGAGATGTTTGCAGACGATTAAGTAATACTGATATCGATACTCTCATCAACAATGGGGTCAGAGTCCAAAGGAAAGCATGAGGCTAATTAGCAACCATGGGCACCAGCCTCGACTCAGTCGGAGAAACAGGGAAATGACGAGGATGATGACTACTAGATCCCTCGATCTTTCATAATTCTCGATGATTACGATGCCACCAAATCGACAGTTGAAGAGCTAGAACAAGTCATTCTCGTCGAATACCTTCCCAAATGAAAGGTATACGTGGGCACGAGATTAACTCCCGAGTTTAGGAAAAAACTTACTCGATTTCTTTTAGATAACATGGATTGTTTTGCTTGGTCCCATCCAGATATGACACGGATCCCACCGGAGATCACTACGCATCGACTGAGCTTGGACCCAAAGTTCTGCCTAGTAAAACAAAAAATGAGGCCCCAGTCCGAGGTAAAGCATGTATTCATCAAGGAAGAGGTAACCAAACTTCTCAAAATAGGATCAATTCGAGAAGTAAAGCATCCTAAATGGTTAGCAAACGTATTTATAGTCCCTAAGAAGGGAAATAAACTTAGAATGTGCGTAGACTATAAGGATTTAAACGAAGCATTCCCTATAAATTCCTTTCCTTTGCTGAATATCGATCGCATGATCGATGACACGGCCAGCCACAAGATCCTTAGATTTCTCGATGCCTATTCAGGGTACAATCAAATACAAATGAACCGGGAGGATTAGGAAAAGACTCGTTATCACTAAATACGGCACCTATTATTAGAACGTAATGTCGTTTGGACTACAAAAATGCTAGTGCTACTTATCAACACCTAGTAAATGGAATGTTCGAAGAACAAATAGGTAAATAAATGCATGATTATACTGACGACATGCTAGTTAAGTCCCTGCGAGCAGAGGACCATTTGAAGCATTTGCAAGAGACCTTCGACATACTAACAAATACTACAACATGAAGCTCAACCCGGAGAAATGCGCATACGGGGTCGGCTCAAGCTAGTTCCTCGGCTTCATAGTATCGAATCGGGGGATCGAGTTCAACCCGATAAAATCAAGGTCATCGAAGACATCACGGTCGTGGATAATGTCAAGGTTGTACAAAGGATAACAGGGCGCATAGATTCCCTAGGAAGTTTCATCTCAAGATCCTCAGATAGGAGCCACCGGTTCTTCTCACCGCTTAAGAAGAAGAGCAATTTTACATTCACCCTAGAATGTCAACAAGCTTTAGAATAAAAGAAATGATACATGTCGAGCCCGCCATTCCTTCACACCCCGAAAGTGGACGAAACTCTACTTATATTTAGCGGTCTCAGAGATAGAGGTAAGTGGCATCTCAGTTCGAGAAGAGCAAGGTATGTAATTCCCTGTTAATTATGTTAGCCGATCCTTAGGAGAGGCTGAGACCCGATACCCTAAGCTAGAAAAAATTAGTGCTTGCTTTGATAAGCGCCTCTAGGAAATTAAAACCATATTTTCAGTGTCACCCAATTTGTGTTGTGACCACCTATCCCATTCGCAGGAGCTTGCACAAGCCCGAACTCTTAGGTAAATTGGCCAAATGGGTCTTCGAGATCAACAGGTACGATATCGAGTATCAACCCTAAACGACCGTCAACTCTCAAATCTTGGTAGACTTCATGGCCGAATTTACGCCATACCTCGACCCAAGGTCGAAAAGAAACTACTATTAATATCGGTTACATCTCCAAGGGTGTGGGCACTCTTCACAGACGGCACATCGAACGTGAAGGAGTTCGGGCTAGGCATATTTTTGAAGCCGCCCACTGGTAATACAATTAGATAGTCTATCAAAACTTCAAAATTAAATAACAATGAGGCCGAGTATGAGGCCATGATTGAAGGTCTCGAGCTAGCTAAGAGCTTGGGAGCAGAGGTCATCGAGGCCAAATGTGACTCCCTACTTGTGGTAAACCAAGTCAACAGAACTTTCGAGGTTCGACAAGACCGAATGCAGAGGTACTTGGACAAACTAGAGGTGGATCTATGTCGATTTAAAGAATGGATTCCACAACACGTAGATCGAGAACAAAACCGTGAGGTCGATGCCCTTTCAAATTTGGGGTCATCAGTCGAAGACGACGAACTTAGCTCGGGGACTGTCGTACAACTTTCAAGGTCAGTAATCGAAGTAGGCCACGCTAAAATAAACTCCACAAGTCTGACTTGGGAGAGGAATAAGTATATCGAGTACCTAAAAAATGGGAAGCTTCCATCAGATCCTAAGGAATCGGGGATTCTACGCATGAAGGTCGCACGATTCACATTAGTCGAGGATGGAACACCTTATAGGAGAATGTTCGATGGACCATTGGTGATATGTTTGGACTAGGAGACACCGACTATGTCCTAAGGGAAATTCACGAAGGCACTTGCGGAAATCATTCTGATGCTGGGTCTTTGGTTCACAAAGTCATCGAATCAAGATAATACAAAAGATCTTGTTCGAAAGTCCGACAAATGTCAAAGGTATGCGCTGATGATTCACCAACTCGGGGAGTAACTCCACTCAGTCTTATCCCCATGGCTGTTCATGAAATGGGGAATGGACATCATCGCCCCTCTCCCATCTGCCCAAGGTAAAGCTTAATTCATTTTGTTTATGACTGACTATTTTTCAAAGTGGGTTGAAACGCAGGCCTTCGAGAAAGTCACAGAAAAGAAGTCATAGACTTTATTTGGGACCACATTATATGTCCATTCGGGAGGCCTGCCGAGATCATATGCGACAATGGGAAGCAATTCGTCGACAACAAATTGACATAATTTCTCGAAGTCCACAAAATTAAAAGGATTTTATCAACTCCATATCATCGTAGTGGGAACGGACAAGCCAAATCGACAAACAAGATCATCATTCAAAATATAAAGACAAGATTGACCAACGTTAAAGGAAAATGGAGAGAGATACTACCCGAGGTTCTTTGGGCATACCCCATAACGTCGAAATCCAGTACGTGGGAAAGACCGTTCTCTTTAGTCTATGGCGTTAAGCTCTGATCCCGGTCAAAGTCGAGGAACCTAGCCTCAGGTTTTGGTATGCAACAGAAGATTAAAATCATGAGGCTAAGAATACAAGCCTAGAATTGCTAGGTGAAAGATGGGAAGTCGCCCACGTTCGAATGGCCGTACAGAAAATGTGCATCAAAAGGTATTACAACCGAAGAGCCTATTTGGACACTTTAAAATCAGGGACTTAGTTCTGAGAAAAGTCACCCTCAACACTCAAAACCCGAATAAAGGAAAACTTGTCCTGAACTGGGAGGAACCACATCAGGTCCTCGACATCTTCCGAAAATGATCCTACAACCTTCTCCATTTTCATTTATATTTTGTATTAACCAATTGCAGGTATTTGATCGAAGACAACGAGGGATTCTTCAACACAAAGTCCTTAGGTCTAAAAGCACGTGTTGCACTCTTTTTCCCTTAGACCAGTTTTTGTCCCAAATGGGGTTTTTCGACAAGGTTTTTAATGAGGCAACCATTGTTCGCGCTAACTTTGAGAAATTCAACAGTATCCAAGGCTTCTTTACAATCAACCTCGAATACTAGCAGGGCATCACCCTCGAATGTCAACTTTGTTACAAGGAAAGTACTTCGTGTCAACAAGGTCTCAATAGTTAAATTTTGTAATGGCCAAATGGTCGAACGAACCGTGACCATGTAGGTTACTCGAGCCCTAACATCAAACATGCCTTAGCAAAATTATAGTTTACAATTTCATACTTTTGTTCTATTGTGGAAATAGGCTTAAGGGTCGATCACAACTGAAGTTCGAACTACTTACTCCACACTCGGGGACAGCCGTCAGAAATATCGACGTGATCAAATTACAATACCTCGAGATCATAAGACCTGAAAAAGGCAACCCTCGATTTTATAGGCCACCCCACTCAGGGACTTTCAAAGTTTAACGGGGAAACAAGACCAAGAGGCAAATCCCAAGCTAATAAAGGCTACAGCCAAATTAACACGGTTGGGAGGCGTCCGATTTTTGTTATAAAATAGGCCATAGAATATTTTCATAAACCGGATAAAAAGGCTACCTTCGGCTAAATTACTAAGGGTTTCGATAATATCGACCCTCGAAAACCCTGATGGGTGCAAAATTGTTCAAACTCCCAAATAAATTCTTTATTTCATGCTAAGGCATTACGAAACAAAGGGTCTCTATAATATCGACCCTCGAAAACCCTAATGGGTACAGAGTCGTTCGAACTCTCGAACAAATTCCTTATTTCATGCTAAGGAATAACATATTTCATATGATTAAACAATAAACTTTTCTAGCCGAAAAGGGGGGAAAAGCCATTCCTTTTTACTAAGGTCATATCGGCCTAATTCAAGAGCCTAAGGGCCATTTTATTTTTGAGTTCGAGAAATCATCCTCACTCAACTAAAACCTAAGGATCACCCTACTTCGAGTTCGAGCAAGTAATCACTCGATTATAAAATCTACACTAGTCTGGCTTCGATCAAATTGCCTAAGCCTCGAACTTATGAACAAATTTTTCGTAAGGCATGAATGAAACAAAATTTTCACAAGGCAGAAAATAAAATAAAGACAAGTCAAAAAAGAAAGAGATCTTTCTATATATATGAGAACATTTACAAGGTCCAATTAGGATCCTACCCAAAAGATCAAAAGTGAAAGCCCTAAGGTTCGTAATTTTCTCCTAGGGCAACTTCTTCTCCATCAGGGTCTTCCCATCACTCGGACCCGCTCTCGCTCCTGGCGTCATCATCATCATCGGAGGAGGAGTGTGCCTTAGCACTAGTTTCGAGCTCTTTAGCCTTTATTATCTCATTGATGAGATCAAAACCTCTAGCATGGATCTCCTCGAGCGTTTCCCTATAATATTGGCACTTGGAGAGCTCGGCAACCCAATGTGCTCGAGTTTGGGCGTCCTCGGCAGCTTCTCTTGCTTGGGCTTGAGCAGCTTCAGCATCAGACCGGTAGACAGCCACGATCGCCTCTGCATCGGCCTTAGCCTTTTCACCCTCAGATTTAGCCTTTTCAAGTTTTGTGGCCAACCAAGCCTCGAGCTCTTCTATTTTCTTGGCATGTGTCTAGCTCTTCTATTTTATACCCTGAAACTGACTTTCAGCCAATGATAACTAGGCTCGAGCAACTTCCTTCTTTGAGGCGAGGCGAGGTGGTCCATTTTTTTCTTCCATGTCAGGGTATCCACCTTCATCGCATCGACCTCTCCTCAAAGATACTCGATACTCTCAAGATTTCGGTGGAACTATGAGATCGAACTGTTAGTGACCATACCCGAACCGATGCCATTAGCTTCTAAGATTCTATTTACCTGCTTAGTCAGGACAACTTGTTCTTTTTGAGTCGCGGCTAGCTCAGCCCAGAGGTCCTTGATTTCTTCTTCTTTTTTCCCACTGAAGAGTTTAAGCGAATTTTTCTACTTGGTGAGCCTTTGAATGTCGGCCTCGTATCGGCTCAATTATTCTCAAGACCTAGAAAATGCCTCATGATGAAGCACCGAGGCCTACACAGACAAAAAGAAAGAAGTTAGTCAAAGAGAAAAAGACAAGTATAATATCAACAAGTGAAGTCAAGGTTTACCTAATTCAAGGCTTGTTATGCCTCATTAAAGAGGCACAGTGCTCCCACTTCATCCATCATGGCCTTCTTCCTCCATGACCAGACCCCGAAGATAACTAGCCACCCCCACGGGGGCAGCAAAAACTTTAGCATCCTCCAAGATGGAGATTACGATCATTCATTTGATCCCAAGACAGACGCTGGGGGCCGGGAACTAATCGGTCAGTCTGAAACTCGAGGAGGTATTGCCCAAGTCCTTCCTCAGTATTTCCAAGTCGCTCAGACTGGCGACATCCTCGATCCCGACAAAATAACCACGTAAGGGTCCTCCCCTCTGTGGTCTTCTTCTGCATCAGGAGTCTTCATGGTTTTGGCCTCCCGAATCGTCTCCTCGTAAAATGAAGAGAGGGACGGGGAGTCTCCAACTACTATTGCCCTGAGTGGGTCTCTTGGGTCATTCTTTCCATCTTGGGGAGCCTCAAGACTGGCCTCCACGGCCAGTTCCGCTACCTTTTTTCCTTGAGACAAGGCACTCTTAGATTTTACCAACTCGGGAACTCCACTCGAGTCGCCTTTCGAGGCCCCGTCAGCTCGGGGTAGATTATTTTTGGCTCCTACTGGCTCGGTGGCCTTCTGAGCCTCAGTATTTGTCTTTGTTCGGGCCACCATCCCGGAGCCGTCTTCCTCTTCCTCTTATTCGTCTCTTAGGATTTTAATTGACTCAGCATGCAAGGGGATGGTGTCCATCTTTGGCTTATGAGCCGCCTTTTTCTTAGACTCTGGATCCTCGGAGGATGAGGTCCTCTTTCTCTTTTTCTCCTTCGCCGGGTTCGGGACCGGGATCGAAGTTTCTTCTTCTGCAAATGGGGGCCTCATAACTGCATCTTTTCCAAGACCTGTAGGAAAAGAAGTTGATTAAGTATGAGACAAATATTCTAGCCAAATCATTATACACATGAAAATTTGTGGCTAGGAGGGAGGGCAGCTATATTTGTGGTATTGAGGAAAATTATATCATACGCTAGCCTCTCTCTAGGCTAAAATCAGAATGAATGCACCTGTCCGGCAAAAAATTGCGGAAGTATGATATTTTTAAGAGTGATCTTCAATTTTTGACCCCTGCTTGCCTCACGACAAGCTTCAAGACCAAAAGCTAATAGTGTTGCCTATGGGGCAAAGGAGGGTCAATACTTATTATACTTGAAATTTCGCCCATGGGACAAACAGAGACTAAAATTGTAAGACCATCCACTTTAAGGGTTATTATGTACTTTACCGTCTCGGATGGGCAGCTATATTTGTGGTATTGAGGAAAATTATATCATACACTAGCATCTCTCTAGGCTAAAATCAGAATGAATTCACATGTCAGGCAAAGGATTACGAAAATATAATATTTTTAAGAGTTATCTTCAATTTTTGACCCCTGCTTGCCTCACGACATGTTTCAAGACCAAAAGTTAATAGTGTTGCCTATGGGGCAAAGGAGGGTCAATACTAATTATACTTGAAATTTTGCCCATAAGACACACGAGACTAAAATTATAAGACCATCCCCTTTAAGGGTTCTTTATGTACTTCACGTGACACGGATGGGGCAGCTCTATTTGTTGTATTGAGGAAAAATGTAGCAAAATTATACGCTAGAATGAGGGTTTGAACCTCCGACCTTGTGGTTAACAGCCACACGCTCTAACCAACTGAGCTATTCCAGCGATTGCTTAATCATTTCCAGGTTTTATTTTACTTGGGAACTTTAGTCTGCTCTCTTTGACAGCATTCACGCCTATTTACTAAGCTTTTGAAGTTCTTTTTGCCTCTATATCATGAAAGTTTCTTCACTACTCAATGGAAATATTTAATTATTATAGATCTCGTCAGAAATTGATACACTATTCGACAAATCCCCCACAAGCTTTAGTCAATTTGTCAAAATTGTAAAATAAGACTCTTAACATATATCATGGTTTATGACGTAAGAGTTTTGATCAACATATCTCGTTTATATTTAACAGTAAAAGTCGATGATGCAACGTAAAGAACTTAACTTCCTCTGTCCTTATTGTATGCTTTCAATTTGGTAACTTAAGACAAATGCTAAGTGATGGTGAGTGGTGACTGCTCTCAATTGAAACACTTTTCCTTAATTGTTCAGGTTGAAGCATAATTTACTTCGTCGTTATCGCGAATTTCGGTGATGTCTACTACTTTTTGAGTTGGATCGTCCTTACTTCCTATTAATTGTGTGAAAATAATTTTTTTGGTAAGAGATTCTTTAGCCTTCAATAAGACTTCTATTGTAAATGAAAATCTTTTAGAAAGATGACTTTTTGTACTAATAAAGTTCAAACGTCTACTTAATCGATGATGTACCAAGATTTCATACAAGCGGATTCAATCAAAAAAACACAACAATCAATTTTATGCGTGCAGCAATAAACATAAGTTGTGTACAACTCTTTTTTATTCATCAGATCACTTCAAAGTGAAGTCATTTATATTTTGTTAAAAAAAGTAGGGAGAAATTTTTAATAAATAACAAAGAAAATTCATCCTTTATTTTTTTTTAATTTATCTCTATAAATTAACAATTTTTGTTTCAGAAAATTTAACAAATTTAACCAGAAAGTATTTAACCTACTTTAAAATTATATTAACTCTAACATATTTAACATACAAGCTTGTTACAAAAAAGACGCGAAAAACAAAGAGTGTTACACTCTAAACTAATTTATACAAATTACTAACGAGGCAAGAACTATATGTGCTACCTTGGGACAATTCAACAGTACCTAAGGCTTCTTTACAATCAACCTCGATACTGTGGGGCATCACCCTCGATTGTCAACTTTGTTACAAAGAAAGTACTTCGTATCAACAAGGTCTCGATAGGGAAACTTTGTATTGGGCCAAACGGTCAATTGAACTGTGTCCATATAGATTAGTCGAGCACCAATGGCAAGACATGTACGCATGTATAAATTATTTAAAGACGCATTTTTTCCTTATCAAATATCTTGTGTCTCAAAGAAAATTTTCTACTATGCAAGCTCCATGATTATGATTTTTGGCTCAAGGGCCAAGTACAATTACACCTCAAACGGTAAATGGCTCAAGGTCCAAGTACAAATACACCTTGAACACTCGGGGACTGCCATCGTCAATCAACATGTTCGAATTATCTATACTTGAATCCATAATACCTCAAAGAGGTACCCCTCGATTTATAGGCCAAGGCCTTCATTCTTGGGGACTAACGCTTCGAATAAGTTCGAAGTGTTGTGGGAAAATAAGCCCAAGAGGCATACCCAAAGGCAATGGCCAAACTAACGCGGTTCGGAGGCCTTCGTATTCATTGAAAACCGATTAAAAAGACTACCCTTTGCAAAATAATCAAAATGGCTTCGATAAAATCTACCCTCGAAAAACCTTAAGAGGTATTAAATTATCTTAACAAATACATGCTAAGGCACAAAAGGCAAAGGGATTTCGATCAACATTAAACCCTCAAAAAATTCCAACGGGTAAAAAATACATGCGAAGGCATGAGAAATTTTTACTAAGTATTTAAGCCGAATGAGGTAAAAAATAGTCATCCTTTAGAGGCCATATCGACCCAATTTAAAAGAGCCTAATGTCCAATAGTTAGAGTCCGAGATCGTGTTCTCACTCAATTCGAACCTAAGGGTTCCACTATTTCAAGCTCGAATAAAAATACACTCAACTGCGACTCGAGGATTCATCATTACTTGATACAAACCTTAAGGGGTCTATTGTTGTAAATCTCGAACCTTACTCGAACTCCATTATAAAAACAGTGCAATCGTAACTTCAATCAAGCCACCCAAAATCAAAATCTTGAACATATTGATCAAAGCATAAAGTTCTACTAAATTTGACAAGGCACAAATCATGTTTGAAGACTAAAATTGAGAAGGAATTCAAAAGATTTTTTTTTTATTTATATGAAGGAAAATGTGTACAAGAGACCGACAAGGGTCTTACGAAAAGGGAAAAGGAAAAATAAAAGTCCTAACTATGCCCAGGGTCAACTTCTTCATCGGGGGCAGCTTCTCCTTCGGGCACCTCGCCATTGTCAGACCCACCTCGGCTGCCCTGATCATCATCATCTTCATCATCAGAGGAGGCAAGCAACATGGCATCGACTTCAAGCACCTTAGGTTGAGCTATCTCCTCGGAGAGCTCAAAGCCTCGAGCGTAGACTTCTTCGAAAGTCTCCCTCCAAGATTGGCACTTAGCCAAATCATTACTCCATCGCTCTCGATCAGAGGCCTCCCTCAACTGTGTTTGAGCAGCCTCGGCATCAGCCAGGTACATGTCTATGGACTTGTAAACCAAGACCTTCTTCTTTTCGAACTCCGCCTTGGCCTCAGCAAGCTCAGGCTTGAGCTCCTCGATCCTCTTGACCTGAGCTGAGCTTTTCTCTTTAGTGCTCCGAAGTTGAACTTCGACCGATGACAGTTTGGCCGATGAAGCCTCTTTTTCTGCAGCAAGGCGGTCCATGTTCTCCTTCCACCAATCTCAATATGCTCTAACTTGATCGTCTTTCCCCCGAAATAGCTCGATCCTTTCAATCTTTTGTTGCAACTAAGATATCAAAGTATTAGCCTCCACCCTTGGTTCAAGTCCATACATTTTCAAAAGGATAGTTACCTGCTCGTTCAACTCGGTCTCTTCCTTACGAGCCTTGGCCAAATCTGCTCGAAGGTCCATTAGCTCTTCATCCTTTTGGCCGCAAAGGAGCTTTAAAGCATTCCTCTCCTCCGAGGTTTTGTGGAGCTCGACCTCGCATTGGCCCATGCCGGCTTCAGACTTGGTAAAGGCCTATATAAGAAGAACGATATAAGTCAGACTTAAAGAACGAAGAGGAGGTACAACAACTAATGCTTACCCGATATAGGAGACGTTGGGCCTCTTCGAAGAGAATGGAAGCATCATTAAGGTCGAAGGCATCATCGACCCCACTAAAGCAATCCCGAAAGGGATCCCCTTCACCAAAGACTCCGCCAGTGTCGGGGGTCTTCATGTCCCGAGCCTCTCTTATTGCCTCTTCAGAGTAAGTCAGCAGAGAAGGGGAATGACATGCTATCATTGCCACTAGCAAGTCACTCGGGGAGCTCTGATCGATCGTCGATGTTTTAGAACATGCTCCGTCCGATATGTTTGTGGATAGTCGAGAGATGATCTCGACCCGAGGCGATTCGGGGTCCTCACTTGGACATTTCTTGGAAGCCTCCTCATCATGAGGCTTGATTTCAGCAGTCACCTCCGGCTCTAAAGGTTTGGCGGCCTCGACGGCCTTCATGGGTCGAGCCACTAGTGCCGAGGCACCACCTTATTCTTCTTCTTCCTCTTTATCTCTCAAACTTTGGACCGAGTCCACCGTAAGAGGAATGGCCTCCCTCCTAGCCCTTTGAGCTTTAGGTTTGGAGTCGAACAGCAAGACCCTTTTCCTTTTCTTGTCTTTCCCCGTCTACGAAATCGAGGACTTGGCCTCTTCCTCGCCACTCGGGGGCCTCATGATTGCGTCTTTATTCAATCCTGCACAAAAAATAAAGGTATGGAAAGTATCTCGAATATAAGGAAGTAAACCCTAACCATGTTCTTTGCCTCCCATCTGCCTTTTGCCAAGTCAGGCCAGCAGCGCTCGCCGTGGGAGGAAGTCAAGGCCAACTTCAAAACCCAGTCTTCAAGATGGGGGACCACGAGAGGCATCCAACAAAAGAGTATGTATTTATAGATTCACGGCGACAGTTCGGCGGTGCTAGTGGTCAACCGCCCACTAACAAGCATTAATGATTTGGGGAACTATACCGACGGGACGCTTTGGTCACCTCCGTCGCTTACATCACGAGGATGAAATCATAATCGAGGTCTCAGAATATAGAGGTTCAAGTCGTTTCTTATCATTTTATTCTAAGAAACGGGGGGACTATTTGTAAACGGTAGAAATCGGGCTACCGGATTTCATTCTTTGATCGAGATAGGAATGTCACGTCAAAGAGCTAGGACGTCGAATCCGAAATCGAAGCCTCTTTCCAGACCGAGGTTGACATCAATAATCGAGGCGAAAAAGAGACAGACTCCGAAGTAACGTCGGTGTAGCTTGATAACAGAAAGGGAGAGATATTAGCGACATGTCGAGGATCGTGGCGTGAATCTCGAAATGGATCGATCTACGGTGGTTAATCAGTTGTTAATATGATTTCCTACTATAATTAAAAGTGTACCTTACTTAGGACTCTTCTCTACTATATAAAGAGGAATCCCATTCATTTGTAATCATCATTATTCACTGATAAAAATACATACACTCGCTACTCTCTTGCTATTTCACTTACTGTTCATCATAATTGCTCTATTATTCACTGTTCTTACTATTCTACCTCGAGATTGTCTCAAATCGAGGCCAAGGCTTTGTTTACATACTGGTTTGATTTATTTTATTGTCTAATTCATGTGTTTAATTCATTGTTTATCAATTGGTATTGAATTAAATCACATATCCTTAAAACCACAATATAAGTTTAATTGTTACTCGATTTTGAGGGTAAACAAAGATTTAATTTTAAAATAGGATTAAGTCCATGAACCCTAAAATAGTGACGGTGTTCGACATTTGTGGAGGATTTGGATTATTATGTTACATTGTTGTGTCATTCGAAGTAACGTACTATGTTGTCCTTCTAATATTATGCATTGTTGTTCATTTTTCTTAAAAGATTAAACTCAATTAATTAATGAACTTCGCGTTTCAATTTAGATGATATAGTTTGACTTGTCACAAAGTTTATTGTGCAAAATCATTGTGGGGTCATGATATTTGTGTTATAAATGCTTCTTATTAAAGGTAAAGCAGGTAAAATGGAAAGTGTAAAGTTAAATTGTTTTCAAATATATAAATGTGTCATTATTTTTGGAACGGGCTAATAAGAAAAGTGTGTCATTTATAATGAAACGGAGGAAGTAACATATTTGAAAAATTTACCAAAAAATCAATCTGGCCCACTTGGTTGAAATAGAAATCAAGACCAAATCTCGATTATCCATTCATCTTTGAGTTTAAATATGTGATTTGTTTCAATATCCGACCTCAAATCAAGGTCTAAATCTCTAAAATACAAAATCCTAAGTTTCTATCTAAATATCTAATATACTCTATGAAAATCTAGATTTGGGGATGAAAATCTATAAAAGGTAATGGAAATTAATCAAAAATAAGTTAAAGTTACTAACCCTCGAAGTTGGGATGAAAATATCTTCAAATATCACCTCCCACAATGTCTAGGTCTCTAAACTGAAATAAAATGAGATAATCCCAAAATCCTCTATTTTTACCCTGTTGCAAATGTCGCAATTCAAACTCTTGTTCACAATTACGTAGCTCACAAATGCGAACCACATAGTCGCAAATACGAAGTGGCCTTGGAGCTTCAGATGTCACAAATGTGACTGATATTCATCGTAATGTATGTATATTTTAGTGTATATTGCCTCACATTATGCTCATATCTCGTAGATATCAGATGTGTAATATAATGATTTGTGCTAATTTGTGGTATTTCTATTTGTAGGAATCATTCAGATGCGATTTGGGACAAAAGTACATGAATTGGAGCGAAAATGGGAAGAAAAGGCAAAAGAGCACACTTGAGGGACACAAGCAGTGTGGGGCACTCTGCTTGTGGCGCACAAAATAGAAAGTTGAGCGCCAAGGCCAGCGCCCCACGCTGCCCTGAACGCTCAAAACGCGAACATGTCTTATTTCGACCAGGACTCGCTTATTTTGACCCCAAGACGCCCTCAACTCATATAAAAGCCAAATTAAACCTATTTCGAGGGGGGCGGGGCGTGACTTTGAGAGAGAAACAAAAGTACGAAACACTCGGGAGTACGAACTTGATCAATTCTTCTGTTCTTCTTCTAGTATTCACTGATTTTATGTTTGAAAATATTATTTTTAATGATTGTATGAACATGAGTGGCTAAGAAGCCTATTGTTCTGGGATCATGGGTGCTCCATGAATGTTGATGCTTAAAGATTAAATTGACAAGTTTGATTTTATCATATAGGGTTTTTTTAAATTCCGTTTTCCATTATTTTGCTGAGTACCTAACAGTGAAATACTATCTACGGATCTTGAGTTGAACTCGAAACTAGGAATTCTAGATTACATATAGAATTAAATAGAGTAAATTTTTGAACCCGGACATTTGGGACAGATTCACAATTAGGATAAAAATATATTTAATTAATTTTATTGGTTGAAATATAGGAAGTGACGAAGTCCCCAATCTTGAAGTACCTGAGATGGTCTTTGCGGTTATAGTATCGCTCAATTATTTGTTTTTGGGCTGCCATACGTATTAATGCTTCTTCCCTTCGTGGTTCGATCAGGTCCAGATTAATCCTTAACTCATCGTCGTTTTCTTCTCCTGTAGCTGTCATGAACCTTATGCTTGGCTTGCCGATTTCCACAGGTATTAAGGCTTCTGAGCCATAGACAAGTGCGAACGGAGTTTCTCCCATGGCTATTTTTGAAGTTGTTCTGTATGGCCATAGCACCGCTGGTAACTCATCAAACCAATTTCCCTTGGCTTTATCTAGCCGCTTCTTCATGTTGCTGATGATGATTTTATTCATATATTCCGCTTGACCGTTAGCCACGGGGTGATATGGCGTTGAAGTGATCCGTTTGATTTTCCAGCTTTCAAAGAATTCTGTGATTTGTGAGCCTATGAGTAGTGGGCCATTATCACACACGATCTCCCTTGGTATACCAAAGTGGCATATTATGTTTCTCCATAAGAAGCTTTTTACTTCCTTTTCTCGCACCTATTTGAATGTTTTTGCCTCTACCCATTTTGTTAAATAGTCGGTTAATACAAGTAGAAACCATACCTGTCCCTTAGCCGGGGGGGGGGGGGGGGGGGGGGGG
>ML285703.1:16737-59501 GCA_005239495.1 Nicotiana undulata
GGGGAGGGGGGGAGGGGGGAGGCGAGAGGTCCTACTATGTCCATACCCAATTTCATGAAGGGCCATAGTGATATAACTGGATGTAGTAATTATGCTGGTCGATGCATGTTATTGGCGATCTTTTGGCACTTGTCGCATTTAGATACGAAGTTCTCGGCTTCTTCTTCCATCTTGGGCCAGTAATACCCAACTCTGATTAAGGTTTTTACCCAGGATATTGCTGTTGTATGATTTCCACAGTGTCCTTCATGGACTTCTTTCATCACGAACTCTTTTTGATTAGGTCTGAGGCATTTAGCTAGGGTTCCTCCGAACATCTTGCGATATAGTGAGTTGCGAATAAGGCAGTACCATGCAACTTTGCGGCGAATCTCTTGAGCTTATTTCATGTCTTCAAGTACGGTGCCATTCTGCAAAAAAATTAAGAATTTCGTTTCTCCAGTCCCATGTTAAGTTGTTGAAAGCTACCTCATTCCTGTCCTGGTCGATCGCTGAGTGGAATAGATGAACGGCAATTGCATTGTCTTTGTTTGTTACTTCCGTGACTGCTGCGAGGTTAGTAATGCATCTGCCTCTGCATTTTCCTCTCTAGGTATTTGTATTACCTTCCATGTTTTGAATTGTTTCACGAGCTCTCGTGCCTTTTCAAGATACTGTTGCATTCGGGTCTCTCGAGCAATGTAAGTCCCCTGCATTTGATTTACTACCAGTTTGGAGTCACTTTTGATCACGATTTGCTCGATTGAGAGTTCCCGCACAAGTTCTAATCCTGCAATGACAGCTTCGTACTCTGCTTCATTGTTAGTTATAGGATAACACTTGATAGTCTGCCGTGTCTTTTCATCCGTGGGTGATATTAAGACTATGCCTAAGCCAGCACCTTTTATATTTGAGGAGCCATTGGTAAATAGGGTCCATAGGCTCGGATTAGTACCGTTAAAGAGTTATAACTCTTTTTTCACCTCAGGGATAATGCTATTACTAAAGTCAGCAACAAAATCAACTAGTATTTGAGACTTGATTGCAGTCCTACACTGATAGATTATTTCATGCTCACTTAATTCTATGGCCCACTTGGCTAATCTTCCTGATAGTTCTTGTTTATGCAAAATATTTCTTAAAGGATATGAAGTCACAACAGCGATTGGATGACATTGAAAATATCGTCGTAATTTTCTAGATGCCATTATTAAAGCTAAGGCTAACTTTTCCAGATGTGGATATCTAGTTTCAGCATCTAGCAAAGTTTTACTTACATAATAAATAGGATATTGTTTACCTTTATTTTCTCTTACTAGTACTGCGCTTACAGCGATTTCTGAGACAACCAGATAGATGTACAATCCCTCCCCTTCTTTTGGCTTTGATAGCAGCGGAGGATTAGATAGATAAGCTTTCAAATTCTTGAGTGCTTTTCGACATTCGTCAGTCCATTCGAATTGAATCTGCTTTTTTAGGACTAAAAATAATTTAAAACTTTTTCCGGAAGATCTGGAAATAAATTTCCCCAGAGCTGCGATTCTTCCCGTTAGTCTTTGAACTTCTTTTTTATTTGTCAGTATATCAGGTATTTCTTCTATAACTTTAATTTGAGCAGGATTTACCTCTATACCTCTGTTCGATACAAGGAAGCCCAGGAATTTACCTGATTGTACCCCAAAAGCACATTTTTCTGGATTCAACTTCATATTATACCTGCGTAAAATGTCAAAAGTTGCAGAAAGATTTTGGAAATGGTCTTCCGCCTGTGTTGACTTTACCAGCATGTCATCAATGTAAACCTCCATCGTTTTTCCCAGATCCTCCTGAAACATCTTGGTCACTAGCCTTTGATAGGTGGCTCTAGCATTTTTAAGCCAAAAAGCATGACTTTATAACAATAAGTCCCCCTGTTTGTGATAAAGGAGGTTTTTTCCTCGTCTGAGGGATCCATTTTAATCTGATTATAACGAGAATATGCATCTAGAAATCTCAATAGTTCATGACCTACTGTGGCATCAATTATTTGATCTATATGTGGTAAAGGGAATGAGTCTTTGGGGCATGCTTTGTTTAAATCAGTATAATCTACGCATACCCTCCATTTGCCATTCTTTTTAGGTACTACCAGTATTAGCCAGCCAGTTAGGGTACGTTACCTCTCGTATTGAACTAATTTTCAAAAGTATTTGTACCTCTTCGTCGATCACTTGGTTCTTGAATGGTCCTTGATTTCTTTTCTTTTGTTTAACATGTACGCAAGATGGATCTTCATTTAGTTTATGAGTCATCACTTCTGGTGCAATACCTGTCATATCTGAGTGGGACCACGCAAAGCAATCTGCGTTAGTCTTTAAATAATCAACTATCTTACTTTTTCGCGCAGGGCTCAGCCTCGTGCCTATATACACCTCATGTCAGGTTTTTGTTCAAACAATGGAACAACTTCGAGCTCTTCCGTAGTTGTTTTGATGTGTTCATCTTCCTCCGGTTCATAGATGATATCTGGTCTGGAATCTATATCTGCATGGTCCAATGCATCTTCTGTGGAGACTGGACTCACCTTCTCGTGGGTATCTTCTACCGCACCTGTTAGAGTATTTACTTCTTTCGTACCTGTCAGAGTATTTACTTCTTTCGTACCTGTTTGGTCGGTGACATCTGTTTGGAAGATTTCTCTATCTTTCGATTCCTCCGTTTCTTTCTTGCTATAAAGCGCTACAGAATTTATATTTCTGGAGGTTTGTTGATCACCTCTAATTGGTCTAATTCCCCACTCTGAGGGGAATTAAATTACCTGGTGTAGGGTGGATGGTACTGCTTTCATGTCGTAGATCCATGGTCTTTCCATAATCACGTTATAAGCCATGTCAGTATCAATGACTTGAAATTTGGTGTTCATAATTACTCCCTCGGCGTAAGTGTTGAGTTCGATCTCCCATTTGGTTATCACTGTAGAGTTATCAAACCCTGATATTGCTCGTTCCTTTGGGATTACCTTATTTCCCATGAGCATTTCTTCCACGACTCTTAGCAAGATGATATTGACTAAACTACCTGGATCAATAGACACTCTTTTAACGTTAGTGTCATGAATGAGTAGAGATATTACCAGAGCATTGTTTTGGGGAAGCACTAGCCTGCCAAAATATGCATCATCAAAGGTTATATCATCTTCATTCGGACTTTCTCGAGCTCGTTTTCCGTGGGTCATTGTGACATTCGAGGCTAATTTGCAAACTATTCCATTTACTTCCTCTCCTCCATGTATCACGTTGACAGTCCTTTTTGGAGAAGGAGGCTTCGGGGCTCTTGCCTGTTCTTCATATATGCCTGTTTACCTTTATCACTAAACAATTCTGTTAAATAGCCCCTGTTTCAATAAATGTCCTATTTCACCTTGTAAAAACCTGCAATCTGCAGTCTTGTGTCCATGATCATTGTGGAACTCGCACCAGAAATCTTGATTTCTTTTATTTGGGTTTGACCGCATTTCTTTAGGCCATTTATAGCCTGTTTGGCCAAGCTGGAGAAATCAACTTATTTTGAGAAGTACTTTTTTCAAAAGTGCTTTTGAAAAAAGTACTTTTTAAGAGAAGCAGTTTGTGTTTGGCTAATCTTTCTGAAAAGCACTTTTGAGCAATTATTTGTGTTTGGCCAAGCTTTTCAGAAAGTTCTTTTAAGTATCAAATTACGAATAAGGACATGAATAGATTTACTTAATAGTTACTATTACAAGTAAATAAATAATCTCAAAAATTTGTTATTACATGCAATAATTAAATCTTTTCATTTTATTTAAGTAAACTATGAAAATAAAATTTAAAAGTACTTAATTCTTTTAATATAAATTAAATATATTGAAAATCATTCAACAAAATATAAAAATATTCACNGTATTCATCCCTAAAGTCACTATATATTAGAAAGCTATCCTAAAAATAATAAAAAATATTTATACATTAATATCCTAAGTACTAGGTTTAATGGTTCTTTTGGTATATACTATATTTTGTTAAGGGTATTCTTGGTAAGAAGAAAAGTCAAAACTGCTTCTGCTTCTGCTTTTGGGAAGAAGCTACTTTTTTCTGCTTCTCAGAAACTGCTTCTGCTTCTTCCCAAAAGCACTTTTTTTACCAAAAAAATCTTGGCCAAACACCTCAAGTTAGGGAAAAAAAAGTGCTTTTGGGAAAAAAAGCACTTTTGGCCTCTTGAGAAGCTTGGCCAAATAGGCTATTAACCTTGTCTCCCATATTTCTTAGTATTGAAACAAATTCAGGAGTACTTACATTGAAGATGTGATCCCCAACTTGTGCATTACCCATCCATCCCTTTCTGGTGGTATATAATCCGACCTAGTATTTTCAAACCTGGGGCGATTTTCTCGTCCCGATGGTCTTAACTAAGGATCGTATACATGATCTTTTGTCTGATTCGTATCGCCTGGATCTGGAATGATCTTCATCTTTTGTACGAGCTATAATATCTTCTTCTATTCGAAGTTTAGTGTTGTACCTGTTATATACATCATTCCACGTTGTAGCGGGGAACTCTCAAATTTTCCTTGAGTCTCCTTGTGGCTTCTGAACTTTTGCCATTTAGGTTACTTGCGAATGTCATGGCTGTCCAATTATCAGGTACCCTGGGTAATTGCATTCTTTCTCGCTGGAATCTGTCTACAAATTCACGGACTAGCTCTGTGTCTCCTTGCTTTATTTTAAATATGTCTTCCATTCTTTTCTCGACTTATTGTGCACCAGAGTGTGCTTTTATGAAAGAATCTGCAAGCTCAGCAAAAGAATCAATAGAATTTTCAGGGAGAAGAGAATACCAGGTTAAAGCTCCTTTGGTAAGCGTTTCCCCGAATTTTTTGACAAGGACTGATTCAATCTCTTGTTTTGTTAAGTCATTGCCTTTTACTCAGGTGGTAAAAACAGTCACATGGTCGCGTGGGTTAGTTGTCCCATCTTACTTAGGAACATCAGGCATCTTAAACTTCTTGGGTATAGTCAAGGGTGCCGCGCTTGGCTTCCACGGTTGTTGAGAATATCTATCAACATCAATGCCCTTGACAATAGGTGGTACTCCAGGAATTTGCTCGATTCGATCGTTTTGTTCCTTTACCTCTTTCTGCAAGGTTAGTACTAAATTTTATAACTCAGGGTTATTAGTCATACCTGGTCTTGTTTTGAGATACTCGCTAGGGGTGTCATCTCTTGCTAAGTTTACCAACCCAGACTGAGGATTTTCCACGGTGATAGTATTATTAGGAGGTGGTTTCAGTGATGCACGTGACGCCGCTGGTAATCCCCTTGCAAACTCTTGCAAAGCTTGACTCACATACTCCGCAATCATCTACTTTACGTGATCTTGTTCTAGTGTTTGATCATTGTTGTTGTTATCATTATTGCTATTAGATCTCTCTCGGGATTGTTCCCTTAGACCTCTTGGAGACGGAGGAGGTGATGGAACCCCATCCCTCTGCAGATTGTTGTCGTTGGAGTTCGACATAGTTTAGAGTATATCGATTGAAAAGTAAACAAAGATTATCAGATTCCCGGTAAGGGAACCAATTTGTTTAACCAAAGAATTAGATCCTTTAACCAAAGTTATTTCTTAGGATGAACGTGGGTTACAGATAATCAAAGAAATAATATTGAATAAGTGAAAATCAGAGAATGACAATAATGATGATGAGAAAATAAAGTGTATTATATTCGTAATCAGATGATCCTTTACAAGTTGTATTCTCGTCTCTTATATAGGAGATTTCTTGATATAACGTACATCTCTTGCTATGATTGCCCATTAAATGACTAATTATGACATTAATGGGGCGTTATTAAGGATAACAGTAATTGTGGTACTGTTACATAATGTATGAGTCAATTGTGGGTCCTTGAATATGCCCGTAGCTTTTTCCGTATTCATTCTTACCGTGTCTCTTCCCTGTCTTGATCAGGTTGAGTTTCCCGTGGCTTATGAACTCGACGGTTTATTGATTCGTGCCTCTTTTTTCCGTATCTCTTTATAAAATCATATCCAGCTGTCGCGTTTTCCTTGGTCCACGTATCCGACTAAGTTGTCTAGAATCAGCTTACGTGTGAGACTCTTTTTTACCAATATATTGTAGTGTACGCAAGAGTTTTGAACATTTTCATGTCGGCTCGTATAAAAGAGTTTCGAACATTTTCTTGACGGCTCATAAAAAAGAATTTTTCTTCGTTCATCGTAACGATTCATAATCGAGATCCTTCAAGGCCGTCGAAGAGTCGGATGAATGCCAGAGAACTTCAAACGAATCTTTAAAAAAGAGAAGGATATAACAAAACGAAAGTCGCGTAAGTGCCTTAAAGCCAACTCAAAAAGGCCTACGGGCTATTCCTAAAACCTAAAGGGTCTATTCCCTCGAAGCCATAATCCGGCTCGGGGACTGAGCCCGAAATGGTTAATTAAAAGTAGCGTAAGTGCCTTAAAGCCAGCGCAAAAAGGCCTACGGGCCAACCCAAAAACAAAAAGGTCGATGGATTCGAGTCGTAATTCGGCTCGGGGACTAAGCCCGGAACATTTAATAAAAAGTCGCAAGGGACCGATGAACCCGGGTCCTATCCTGGCTCGGGGAGTGAGCCCAAAATGATAGACCAAAAGTCCCTTGAAAAATTTCAAGCCAGCCCATGGGCTATTCAAAGAACTCGGAGCGCGAGTGAGCTCGTACCGTGGCTCAGCTCGAAGAACGAGCCCTAGATAAAAATGCATAAGCTTCGGGCTAGCCATAAAGGGCATGCAGGCCAATTAAGAGAACACAACAGTCCAAAAAAATGCCCAAGGGGAAAGCACTCAAGAATATGAGAAGCCTGCAAGGGTCGATCCTGGACCATCACGAAATCAACAAGCCAAGGCAAGGACCTAAAGGGTCCATCCGGGGGAACAAACCTCGGGACAATAGACCTCAGAGGCAAAGCAATGGGCATAAAGCGCGACCCATGTCTGCCCCAGAATAAAGCAAATCTCCCCATTCAAAATATACAGTCCTTAAAGCTGCCCACGCCCCCGAAGCTCGGGTGGGTGCTCGATCGTAAGGACCAAAGGTTGTCTTGGGCCCGAACATGCTCATGCTTGAAAATAAGTTACGGAATCTCCAAAATACATTTATTTTTCAAGAAGGAGAAAACAACGGCTCGATCTCTTATGGACAGAGTGGGTATCTACCTAGAGGTCGTCCTCAGAATTCTCGAGGTGCTAGAGTTTTCACTAAGAGATTACCAGCGATTTCCCCCTCTTTTGTTACAGAAAAGTCGAGGTTCGATCCTCGCCAACTTTAAGCAATCTCGGCTCCGACCGGGGGTTCGAAGTCATAATGAACGTAATATTTGTCGTGTTAAGAGTCTAATTTTTGGGCCATTCATACACGCAAGTTTATGCAAACGGAAGACAAAATAAAATTCGGGATAAGGCCAAGGGAAAAACAAATGGATCTCATATATTGATATAATATGTTTACAAGGTAAGCAAGGGAATCTTTACACAAAGAAACATAAAACAAAAGGCTTAATCTACAGGAAGAAGCCTATCTTTCGGAGATATGTCCTCGAGGCCCCCCTCGAGGGACACCTAGTCAGTGTCTTCAGACTTCCCTTGGCGGCAGTGGGTGGAAAACATGTTCCTGCTCCTTAAAACCCCCATTGCCGCTGTTGGGAAACCCCTTCCCAGAACATCGAACCGGTGTGGGATGCTGGAGTCGGTGCATATTGCCTCCTCACCTCACAAAAGGCAGGAGGAGAAAAATACCACACCCGGTTGAAGTTAAGAGAGATGAGCAGCAGTATAGGTACTTCATAAGAAGGTGAGCAACAATATACGTACTCCATGCCTTCCGGTGCGGGAGACACTCGAGGCCCACCCCTCGTTTCCTCAGACCGAGTATAGTAGTAACAACAACAACAACAACAACAACAACAACCCAACATAACCCTAGTTATCAAAGGAGGACTTGAGAAGAAAAGTCATGGCCCCGCTCGGAAGATCACTGCCAGAAAACTATATAGTCATGGATTTGCACCATGAAGAACGGAAAGGCAGAGGTGAATGGGAAAATTTAATAACAGGAGGATGAAGTCTGAATTCAAGAAATCCCCTATTTATCGGAAGTTGGCGACCTCACCAAATGAGCAATCAATGCTTGGGGAAAATTAACCGACGGCGCCATTATTGCCTCTTTTTGGAAAAACGAACGCTAGAACAATCAATGCCCAAGGTTGGCGATTCGACATGACGCTTCAAGTCGCTGATAAGCTCACGTCACAAATATGACATCGTCAAGAAAATCCCAGCGAAGATCCACTTAAAGGTCCTTTCTTATCATTTCACTATAAGAAACGAGGTGACTATCTGTATACGGTTAAAACCGGGAAGGACGATCTTTACACTTATTTTTACAATGGCCGATTCACGTGGAAGTCAAAGTATTGTCCGAGGTCTGACCTGGGGCGGTCTAATAAGTCGACCTAGGAGGATACAGACCCATGAATCGGCGTAAGTAACGGCACGAGGATCAAGGCAGGCATCCCTATAACTGAGTACGATTCCGTACTTGAGCATTAACTAGCCCAATCAATTAAGATCTTCGCAATAAATACTGGTGTACAATGTTTGGACCCCCCTATTATATAAAGGGGATCCTTGTCATTTTGTAAAGGGCACAACAATACATTGAATACAAGGCACAAGAACATTCTCTGCTTTAATATCAAACGTCCTTTATTCCTCTTTATTAGCTCATTTAGTTGTATTTATTGCTTTCTTTTACTTGTTCTTCATTTATTTCCCATCATTGATCATAAATAGCACGTCCCAAGGTTTGCAAGCTCGTTATAGCTCCATCGACCATTCAACCTAGGCTCGAGCCTCAATCTCAGGGACCGCCGAGATCGACATTGAGCCTTCGATTTAAGGCATTCTGGTTTGCTTTCCTTTAGCTTTTGATTGTTTTTCTCACTGTTTCATCCAAAAACATCTAGCTATAATCACTAAATAACCAGTATTAAGATAAATCACATATGTTTAGAATCACATAACTAAATATAATTGTAGTTACCATTTTCACTGTAAACAATTGCAATTCTGGATTACTCGTGGCTTTGAAAATTTTATACGATCGAAGGAATTTAAGACGCTTAAGTGTGTTAGTCATCAACAATTGTTTTGTCGAGGGTAACCCTTTAATAGGTTATTATTATACTTAAGGGCCTAACTTACTAAGTACCGACTTCGGATGTCTCCGAGCCGTTTTAGGGTGTCCATAGCCTTTCATATTCTGACACTGCCTAACTGGCTCATTGCATACGGGATTCGATAGCCTGAGTCATCTGATTATTTTTATCAGACGATAGTCCTTGAGTCGGGGTAGCCCGTGGGCTTTGGAATCTAAGATCCGTTGTGAAACATCGACGAAGCGAAATTTGTACTAATAAAGTATGAAGGGACCAAATATTTATTTCATTGTTATATATGCAGAGTACGTAATCAGAGGTGCATAAGCCCGATGTCGTGGCTAGAGTGGGCTATATGGACACAGCTTGTTTGACCGTTTCACCATTACCATGAATCCTAAACACCAAGCCTTTGCATTTGACATATAAAATTTTCCCTTTATAAAGATATTAACCTAGGTGTAATGGCCCCAGTATTTGAGGCCGAACTTGCAAGGGTAACAATCAACAATTTCGATTTAAGGTCGACCGTCAAAACTAAGGTAACACATTTTACTATTGCCTCGTTAAAAACCTTGCCAAGAAAACCCACTGCAGGACAAAATCGGTTCAAGTGAAAAAGAGTACAACACGTGCTTTCAGACCTAATAGTCACATTTGCCCTTTAGTAAGTACATGCATAAGTTAGTCCGTAATATGGCAAAATTAACAAGGAAATTGAGTTTGTATATTAGCAGTAGTACCACTTTATGTGTTCCACATTCCAAGTGTTCTATAAATGTATACCGTTTCCTGACTCGAGCCTATACGAGCCTTTGCCGGTTATTCCGGCAACTTTATTTGGTCCTTCCCGATTCGGGCCCTGTTTCCCGTCGTTTGGGTTCCCAATGTGTAGTGTTACTTTTCTCAACAACAAGTTCTCGATTTGAAGATGTCAATGTTGGATCTTCAGTTGTAGTACCTCCTTACTAGCTTCTTCTGGGCGGCCAACCGGACCAGCGCAACTTCCCGCCTTTCATCCACTAATTCTAGCCTCACCATTTGACACTTTGGTAGCATACTAGAACCTCGGTTCCCCTATTTCGAGTAGTTTTAAGGCTTCCCCTCCGTAGACTAGAGAAAACGGTTCACTCCGGTACATGACTTTGAAGTCGTACGGTATGCCCACATGACTTCGGGCAAGATTTCCTTCCAGTTTCCCTTTGTATCAATCAATCTCCTTTTCAAGTTTTGGAGTATGGTTTTGTTTGTTGATTCCGCATGTCCATTCCCACTAGGGTGGTAAGTGGTTGATAATATCTTCTTGATCATGCAGTCTTGGAAAAACGTACTTACCTTGCTGCCGACGAATTGTTTTTCATTGTCGCAAACGATCTCAGAAATTATCCTAAATTGGCATATTATGTGATCCGAGATGAATTTAATGACTTCCTTCACCCGGACTTTCAGGAACACCTGAGCTTTGACACATTTGGGAAAAAATAATCGGTCATGAGTAGTATGTATTGGGCCTTAACAGGAGCCCATGGTAGGGGGCTAACGATATCTATTATTCACTTCATAAACGGCCATGGCGGCAGGACCAGGTGAAACATATATCTCGGTTGATTAATCATCGGGGAATGTCTTTGGCATTTGTTGCCTTTTCTTATGAAGTCTTTCATATCCTTCACCATTTTATTGTAGTAATACCTGGCTTTGATCAGCTTCCGAATCAATGGTTTTGCCCCCCAATGTTTCCCGCAAGTGCACTCGTGATATTCGGTCTCTCCCGGACCTAAGCATCTAGCCAGTGGATCGAAGAATGATCTTTTGAACAATTTCCCTTTGGCTAAACTAAACCTGGCAGCTTTGGTGTGCAGAGCTTTTTATTCCTTGGGATCTGATTGTAATTTTCCTATCTTCATGTAGTCTATGTATTTGTTTCTCCAATACCAAGTCAAACTTGTCGAGTTTACTTCGAAATGACCCTCTTCTACCATCAAGTTAATCAGTTGCACCACTGTCCCCGAGTTGAATTCATTGAATCTGACATATGACCCTAAATTGGAGAGTGCATCGGTCTTACTATTTTGATATCGAGGTACGTGCTGGAGACTCCATTCCTTGATATGGTGTTGGGTTGCCATCAATTTGTCGATACATTGTTTCCTGGAAGCGCTCAGTAAAGCTAGGGCTAGCCTTTCTAGGTATGGATACCTTGTTTGGCATCGCTAATGGTTATACCAATATAATAAAAAGGAAATTGTGCACTTTCTTCCTCACGAACTAGGACATTACTTACCACCACCTCGGAAACCGCCATGTAGAGGTACAACTATTCGTCTACTTTCGGAGTGTGCATCAAAGGGGACTCGATAGGTAACGCTTGAGTTCTTCCAAAGCTTGCTGGCATTTCATAGTCCAAGAAATTGTTTTCTTCATTTTCAATTGTGAGAAGAACCAATGGCTTTTATCTGACGTTCTCGAGATGAACCGACCCAGCGCGGCTATCTGCCATGTCATTCTTTGAACCACCTTGATGTTGCTTACTATGGTGATGTCCTATATGACTTTTATTTTGTCGGAGTTGATCTCTATCCCTCGATTAGATACCACGAACCTGAGAAACTTGCTCGAACTGACACTAGATGCACACTTCTACGGGTTTAGCTTCTTGTTATACTTCCTTAATATATCGAAAGTTTCCAGCAAATGTTTCTAATGGCCCTCTGCTCGCAGGGACTTGACAAACATATTGTTAATATAAATCTCAATTGATTTTCCTATGTGTTCTTCGAACATCCGTTTTACCAGGCGCACATATGTGGCACCAATGTTCTTTAATCTGAACGGCATTACGTTATAGCAGTAGGTGCTGAAATTTGTTTTGAAAGAAGTATTTTCTTGATCGTCCGGGTCCATATCAATTTGGTTGACTCCCCTCTGGCATGGGAAATGTTAGCGCCTGGTGTAAGGTCGAAGGTACCCTACTCAAGTTGTGGACCCAATGTAAGGCCCTGTAAAATTTTTCCTAAAACCCGGCATTCCGGGATGCCGGAGTAAGCGTAGAAGTTAATAGTAGTTGAAGGAAATATTTTGCAATACGCTGGGTAGTCGAAGGAAATATTTTGCAGAAATAGGAATTTCTGCGGCCCATTACACTGCCGCAGAATGAAGCAACAATTTGGGCATATTTTGAGGTCACTTTCGTAGCCAATTATGGGACCGCATAACCTTTTTGCGGTCCGCACTTTGGTCGCATAATAGTCCTTATATTTTTGCGGAGGGAGGTTCGGCGGCGCATTGTGCGACTGCAAAATAGGTATGTGGGCCGCATAATGGCTGCAGAGTGAACAGGGCAGCCCAGTTCCCAGGGGCATCTTTCGCGGTCATTTTGCGGACCGTGGAATCATTATGCGGTCGCATATGCGACCGCATATCCTTTCCCGGAGCTTCATTTTTTGGGGTTTTAAACCCAACCCTATTATGTTAAAACACATATCATAGATCATTTCTGAGCATATTCCTAATATTTTAAGAGTGAGAGAGAGAGTTCTTAGAGTGGGAGAATAACCTTCACACTAATATCCAACAACTCTTGCTCAGTCATTGAAGATTATCAAGAAGGTACTCATATTAAAGGTAGGAATCTATACCCTAGCTTTTAATTTTGAAATTTCAATAAAAAAAGATAATTATAGAGTTAATTATTGGGTGTGGGAGTGGATATCTTGCATGCATGTATTCTTAACGTATGTGGGGAGATTGTGTCACGTCCCAAAACCAAGGGGCGCGACCGGCGCTTAACCGAGCAAGCCCGACTGAGCAATCCTATTAGGTTTCATTGTACCCAAAATTAATTCATGAATAACAAGGAGATGAATTCCATAAATCTTACTTTATGAGCATTACAATGACAATTTTTATCTTCGTCTTTCATTAGCGGTTACAATCATACTAAACAAATTATTACAATAAATATAAAGGAAACATTTTTCTAAATAACAACATTTCTAGTTAAATGTTTCAATACCCGACGCCGCCCACAATCTGTCTACAGAGCCTCTAAAGATCGAAAAGACAAAGTGACTCTGCCGGCGACAAGGCCCCGGCAATACCTCAAATCATAACAACAAAATAAAAAGAAATGTGACATATTCTATACATAACCCCATGTATAGTACCACCGTGTCGTTTTTACACGGCGTCCAGTCTCGGCCCGACTGACTAGGCCATCCCAGTGAGACATAACCAACATCATAGTGTATAGCCATATTTCGATGTAAATACCACCATGAGCATAGCATGGAGTCTGATCTCAGCCCGATCGGCTAGGCCATCTCACTTGGTACATAACCATATCAATTAATTATTCAGTTCACATTCCTTTCCCATCAATTATCACATTGTCCTTGGCACTTGGATACATTTGAAAACTGAGTTTGTTTCCTTTCTTATTCGTTTAGTGACACTCTCCCTTGTATTGATAAGTTCCAACATATGATAAATTATACACATAATAGGATAAACATAAAGAATCATAATTCACAATTTCAAGTAACATGGAGGCATGATAGATAACTAAGACGATTAAGGAATAGAAGTTTTCCAACTTAGCACATTGAGACAATCAATTCACATAGAACCAAGCAAGAGGCTCATACCAATTACTTGAACACCAATAAGTCGATCCTACGAAGATTAGAGTTAGCCATACATACCTCAAAGAGCTTTTCCTTAAGTTTATACAATACACCAACACCTCTAGAAATAACAATCTATAAGGATATAGCGGAAATCGATTAATAATTAGGAAGATTACCCATGGTGTAACTCTCTTAGGAATTTCATCAAACACCTAACATGTGAAGTAGACTACAAGGTTAAAAATGGCAATTCCTTCTCCCCTAAACCAATTTTAACAGGAACTACCAAAATTAGATCTTTAATATCACATACTACAACTTAGTCCCACATGCATGGCCTATTTATAACCCCCACAACATATTTGAATCCTTAACCTCTTGCATGAAATCTTGGAAGTAGGACTTACCCGGATGGAGGACAATCTAATGGTTATCTTCCTTGATTCTTGAAGACTTGAGCAAGATTTGGGTGATTATGGAGCTAGGACCCTTCTTTCTCTCTCTAACCCCTCTTTAAAATCAGTAGAAAATGACCCCAAATGAAGCCCCTAAACTTATTTATCAAAATAGGGTCGGGTTATAAAAATAGGAAAAATAAGCCTCCGAAATCGTGTCTGCGATCGCATAATGGACCGCAAAACAAGAATGTGGGTCGCAAAATGCATCGCGAAGCTGGTGCCCAAAACTGGGCTACACTGGTCCATTTTGCGACCATATTTGCGGTCCAGATCAATTATGCGGACCGCATAATTGTTTTGCGATTGCAGAATTGCCACAGGATCACATTTTTCCAGCCTTTGGTAATTTAATTATAACTTTGTGTAGGAATGTCCAAATGACGAACGGTTTGAATCTTTGAAAACTAGACTCGAAGACCTTTCAGTTGATAGGTTTTCCATCACATGAAACATTATATATATTATATATTCTCGTTCAAAGTGTAGACTTGTGCAAACACATTTGGAATTTTAGCCTATTATGAAATTTTCCCATCTGGCTTACACTTAGACCTCTCCTGGGACCCCACATTACTTATTAAATTGCTTATACACTTATTTAACACATCCCATTCATTTACATCATATTTATAGAACATAAAATATTATAATTAGCTTACATGGCACCGCGAAATCCTAAGTTGCTTAGAAATTTTTTTCGGAGCCTTACATTCTCCCCCTCTTAGGATCATTCCTCCTCAAATAAGAGGTAGATCCTGCCACAAAAACCCAACATAACATATCTCTTTTCTAACCTACCTAAAGTTCCTAAATTTTGACTAACTTCCAAATTTTTCAGAAATTTTGGCAGCATCTCCTTTGTAACTAGGCCTATCCACCTGCCAGAGAACCACCAAAACCATCCTAAAAACTCATCAATAACTTGACAAGACACCTCAATGTATATATTCATAACACTAATCTCAGCATTACAAGCACTACATTATCATAATGATACCTGAACATGGACTGCACATTTCTAAATCATAACACCTATAATGTACCCTTCAAATCAAAACTAATTGTTATACAATCTAGCAAAAATATTTCCTTTCCACGACACTTTCGGCCTTCAAGGTGGCCTCCTCGACTTACAGGTTGCCATAGCTCATTCACGGAAACAATCCCAACCCCCAAACTTATCCAACAAGGATGAAAACTAGATACCTCGCATAAGCTAACTATCCATTAACTTCACCTTCAATAATTTCCACCGGGATGATACACGAATGATCTCCAACTACCTTCTTATACATAAACATATGAAAACACAAAATACATGAGGAACAACTACGGGGAAACATCATACTCCCAGTGCATCCTAGTGGGAAATGCGCTTATGTACCCTTCATTATCAATTCACATAACATCTTCAGGGTAAAATATTGAGAATAACCGGATCACCTTTCTAAATTCTAAATCTCTACGCGAACACCCAAACTAAACCTGTGGTGAGCTTCACGATTACTCTAAGATGTGCTATCATAAATTGACCATAAAATTACCTATCGAATATATGTGATCACAGGGTGATGCTTCATTTTTGACACGTTTGAACCTTCAATACCAAATAGATCTAATACAATGAGGAACAACGGAGCTCAAGATTGGGCTGGAATTATTTAGGAATCCATTAATGTGCTGAGCAGAGCATTTCATGAGGTTATATGATAAGAGACACGAGGTTATCTACTAACGATGATGACATGGTTTAATCCTAGTGACGACATCAGTTATCAGATAAATGAAGCATAGTGGTAACTAGTATTATTAGGTGAGGTGGATACCATGTGCGTGATCTTGAGATTTAAAAGAAGTGGTCAAGTATGATACACCAGTTGTGTCCCTGAGTGTAAGGTAAGTAGTTCAGCTAAAATAATACGACTCTTACAACATGGATGTGATCGAGTCCACAAAAGAAATACATGGAATTTGATTTCACTTCGAACAATAAGCGACACAAGGACTCTATGCCACAAGCGCATGAGGATGGAAAAAAAGTCATCCACTTATGAAATTATCATAATTCAAACAATTTAACACTTCTCGACAACTGATCCTGTAAAGGATTATTAGAGGTAAGACAACTGGTCTTCTGAATCAATGTGCTTATGGTATGTGAAAAAATCTGGAAGCATCTAATCTCAACCCTCTTACGGGTGAAACCACATAGCTAGGACATCTTACCATAGGGGTGAAATGATGTTTGGTTAGAGGGGTTCTAATGGTTGACGGAACACTCCGAGAAGAAAGACAATTAAAACTCCTATCCTCCCTAAGTAGGTGGAATTCCAGGGGTAGCAAAATTTCCCGCACATAACAATGACGTTGTCAATAATCCTAGAAACCAAGTGAGCAGAAGGCCACGTAACCCATCAAATTCGAGTTGTTTAAGACTTTTGGAAAGGGGACGCACTTTGGTTCGAAATCATGGAGATATAAGCTTGAACTTAAGGAAAATAATTACTTTTGGAACCCATGAGACAAGCCCATGTAGCCCTAGAAAATCGTCAACAATGGCGAGAAAGTACTTAAAACCATTACGAGTTAGTGTAGAATAAGGCCTCAAAGTGTCCACATGAAAATGTTTGAAAGAATGAGATGTCCTAATGCATTTATTAGGGAAACGTAACCTAGGTTATCTAGTCACAGGGACATCAGAGCAAGTAAATTATTGTTTTGAATAACATCTACAAGGAATACCAATAATATTTATTTACTCTAACAAAGGGAATATGTCCCTATCCTTGATGCTATAAGATTTCCTCTTCGATGCCATAAAACATGAAATGAGTTTTACGATGAGAGTTATCAAATGTAGTGGATAGTAAGGTAGAAAAACGAAAGAGCAAAATTTGGAACCAACAAGCTTAAATGGAGTTGAAGACATTAGAAGTATATAGTAAAGGAGAATTTACCCACTTCCAGTGTCCTTTTTAGAAGAGGGGGCTTGTAGAGTATAAAATTTAGGGGAATTGAATCGAATCATATAGTTGGATAGCTAGTCGATAAAATGAGATAAGATCGTATTGAAAAATACGGAGAAATGCTACATGATGCAAGGTAAATGAAAAGCAAGTGAGAGAGCCTATGGAAGCGACCTTTGCATTGTAACCATTAGGAAGGGTGGTATATAAGGGATTACGAGAAGCTAAATTTTTGTAAGAAGATCTATGTATGTAGTCACGTGATGAATAGCTCCATAATTCAAAAATCCAATTAAGTTTAGCAACTCTACTTCACAATGAAGCACCACAACACACTTCTATACAACCAGCTATTACCAGCCAAATTGGGAGATGCAATAAGACTTGATTGAGAGAAAGGCTTGACATATGAATGTGTTACTAGGTGTATGGCTCCTTGGTCAACCCGAAACCAAAAGGCTAAAGTTAGACTGATAAGCGGATCGTTGGACTAGCACATGCGTAGATAATCCATTATCGAAAGGAGATCATTATATCTCATCAATTGTATCAACCCTTGATGAACATGAAGTGAGGTGGGAACCCATGTAATTGTATCATTTATTAATCTATTGACTAGATATCTTGAAGTACTTTCAAATTAGAGCTACTCTTTCTGGATTAGAGTTCAACCTTTAAGGATAGAGCTTTATAAGAGGGTATAGGATTGAGAAGGGATAGTATAACTGATAGTCAATGAAGCAGATTCGTAGCTAAAGTAAGCGAATGGACTGAATTGTCTCTGCCACCTATAATTCTATATCTTTGTTTGGTTATGTCAGAATACTAAAAATCCCAGTAATATCAGAAGACCGAAAACTAGTTAACCAGAAAATAAAGGTATTGTTACATCTAACCCATTGTCTTGATTCAGCTGAATTGGTAAGGGGATTCGGGTGGATTACCATCGATAAAGGAAATTTTATTTCTAGATTCCAAAGACACAATTATGATCTTCCTTCAACCACCGAAACTGGAACTGGAAAAAAAATAGGACAACAACCAAAGGAAGACCGGGTATATCGGAGGAATTAACAACAAAAGGACTAGAGGATTTCTAGGAGTAAACGCAAAAGCCTCATGGCTAGGGGAGCCACTACTAACATTAAAATTAGTTGGATTCGTAGCAAAATAGAGCAATTAACAGATAGAGACACTCAAACAAGTATCATGTAAATCAAAAGAGAAGTGAAAGTACTCATCTTCCTTACAACCATAAGAAGGACAACCTCCAAGAATAAGATGAAAAACAAGAATAAATAACATGATCCAGCCCTTAGCTTCAATGGAGATTCAACAATGTCACCAAAATTAATTGGACATACCAAATCCAGAAAATAACTTGCAAGAGAAGAGGGAGAACACGCCAAAGGAAATGTAAATCTTGTCGATTCCAATCACTAGGAGAAAATGAAAGTCTCAGCAAAGTAGAGTGAGGGCACTACCTGACTAAATATGATGATAAAACAAGGCAAGATCGTCACTATGATACTATGTCAACATTCAGACTGAAGCAGAAACTCGAAGAAAAATTGCCTAGGGTTTTGAATAGAGAAGAATAAATGGTTGAGAAAAAAAATATTTTTTTTTATTTTGTGCGAAAATATTAGAATTGTCCATCCATTCACTCGGTAAGAAGTTCTTCGGGTATAGTCCCTTGTTGAGAGTTTAGAAAGGCATGTCGGAAGTAGTAATTCTCTAGTTACAACTCAATTCAAGGACATGATTATAGAGCTCAATGTCATAAGAGATTGCACATAAGAAAATTTTTGGTGGAGTGGATTCACGAAATAATGGACCTCGTTCAAAGAGTAGATGCATGCAATATTTTTTGCCGGTGCCTTATCAAGACCATGTTTATGAGAACTACCCCCCACCCCCACTACGAACGTACATACACAGTGAGTAGAATCTGGGTGTTGCTCATGAGGATGCACCAAGGAGTGACTGACTCAACGACTTTAGGTTGGTAGGGCGATGACTTAATCGATTCCCCTCGAATCCACATCCCTAACGTATGTTGGTACCATGCCGATATACTATAGGATTTGGTGGTGCAGTGACATTAATAGGGACAGGGGCACTCCCCTTAGCGACAGGTTCTACTAATCCCTCCAGGGCTCAATACATTCCTTTAACAAGCCTTTGGGAAATCTCCTTCGAACTCAATGGTGTGATCAATCCCTTCTTACATGATTCAAATTCGCAGATTATGGTGTAAAGATTACTAATCTTGAGAATAAGACTTAGAGGGGAGATTAGCTCCCTATCTTGAGCTCTATTGCACGACCTAGAGTATCAAAGAAGGGTGGGATTCCTAAATGTCCAAGTAGCCCCCTAATTATAGATGTGGTCGACTACACACCGATAAGAAGGGCACTACTAGACACGACTCCGAGACATCCTATGACACTCTAAAACCTTAGGCTCTGATACCAAGTTTATTATGCGATTCCATTACGGTTATGCGAGCCGCATCTTGGCCGCATAATTAGGCAGTTGGTTCGTCCAGATTAGGCCGTTTTCGCGACAAGTTTGTAGGCCGCATTTCCGTTATGCGGTCACATATGCGACCACATTTTTGAGTCGGGGCACCCCAATATCCAATTTTAAAACCCGACCCCAGGTCAATATAAAACATTTCCCCACCCATTCTAAACTATTTTTTTGACTTTTCAAAGTAAGGGAGAGAGGTCCTAGTGTGAGAGAAGTTTTCCTTACCATCAAGATTGATCCACCACCATCACCAAGGGCTTGGGAATAATAAAATAGGTTTCAATTTTCCTCACTCAAAGAGTAAGTTTCTACTACACCAACTTTAAATTCTATTGTTATAGCCAAAATGGGCCATAGGTAATATAATTCTTGGGGTAAGGATTGGGACATTGCATGCATGGGATTCTAGATTATGTGTGGGTAAGTAAAGGCAAAAATAGAAAGAAATGGGGGATGGGACCTTAGCGAGTTCGTAATGGAAGTGTAATGCTAAATTAAGCTAGGTCTATGATCAAATTCCTAATTAAGACTCGATTGTGCTATTTTGTTGAATAGATTGGAAATGGTGGAGGATTTTGGAAGTCGTCGTAGGAATTAGGGATAAACACCCCGTCGAGGTATGTATGGCAAACTCTATCCTTCGTAGGATCGACTTATTGGTGTTTGAGTAGTTGGTATGAGCCCCTTGCTTGGTTCTATGTGAATTGATCGTCTCAACGTGTTAAGATGGAATACTTATATTCCTTAATTATCTTATTTGTCTATCATGCCTCCATGTTACTTGAAATTATGAATTATGATTCTTTATGCTTATCCAATTATGTGTATAATTTATCATATGTTGAAACTTATCATTACAAGGAAGAGTGTCACTAAATGAATAGAAAGGGAAATAAACTCGATTGACAAATGTATCCAAGTTCCAAAGACTATGTGATAATTGAGGAGAAAGGAACATGAACTGAATAATGAATTGTTGAGTTTATGTCCAAAGTGAGATGGTCTAGCCGATCGGGCCGAGATCGGACTCCATGTTGCGCTCACGGTGGTATTTACATAGAAATATTGATATAAATTATGATGTTGGATATGTCTCACTGGGATGGCTTAGCCGGTCGGGCCGTGACCGGGCTCCCTGTAAAAACAACACGGTGGTATTTTAAGTGGTGGTACTTGGCATTAAAAGGCTAATTGATCAAAAGGATGAAAAGATGAAACAAGAATGCTATGAGACTCTCATTCGTTTTCCTTGATTTCGGTGTAATGTTATTTGATTTCTATGATTGTTTCCCTGCTTGTTTACTATTTATTCTTTTTAGAGTAGAGTTTGTTCATACATACTAGTACTATTTGATGGTACTAACGTTCCTTTTGCCGGGGGCGCTATATCTTTTAAATGGATGTAGGTGGCTCTGTAGCAGGTTGCGCCTCCCCTTCCCTCCACAACTGTCTCAGTGAGCCCCGCTTCTTCCCGGGGTCATGTGTAATTATGTTGCTATCCTTTTTGTTATGTTGTCACATTTTGAGGTATAGCCGGGGCCTTGTCGTCGGCAGGATTTCGTTTGTCTTCCTTATTGCTAGAGGCTCCGTAGACACTTATGTGGGTCATGTGTACTTGTTGGGAGGTATTTGAATTAACCTGTAATTGTAATTATCTCCCACAAGAATTGTAAACTGTATGTATGTTTTGAAGACTTTATATTTTGGAAACTTGTGAATAAGGAAAAATGGTTTGGTAACGCGTATGTATTTTCATGATCGACCTCCCTGCTTCAATAAACGATATTGCAACACAATTAGGGGTTACGAATGAGTCGGGTAGGAAAAGGCTCAACAGGCTTGCTCGAACGGGTTCACTCTGTTAAGCGTCGGTCACGCTCCCCGAAATTAGGGCGTGAAAAACTTGGTATCATTGTCACGCCCCAAAACCGAGGGGCGCGACCGGCGCTCTACCGAGCAAGCCCGACTGACCAAGCCTATTAGGTTTCATTCTACCCAAAATTAATTTATGAATAACAAGGAGATGAATTCCATAAATCTTACTTTATGAGCATTACATTGACAATTTTATCTTCGTCTTTCATTAACGGTTACAATCATACTAAACAAACTATTACAATAAATACAAAGGAAACATTTTTCTAACTAACAACATTTCTAGTTAAATTTTTCAATACCTGACGCCGCCCACAATCTGTCTACGGAGCCTCTAAAGATAGAAAGGACAAAGTGACCCTGCCGGTGACAAGGCCCTGGTAATACCTCAAAGCATAACAACATAAGAAAAAGAAATGTGACATATTCTATACATAACCCCGGAAAGAAATGGGGCTCACCAAGTATGCTGTGGGGAGAAAGAGAAGGTACCGCTATCTGCGATCAACGCTACCAACTTCAGAGCCACCTACATCCATTAAAAGATGCAGCGCCCCCAACAAAAGGGACGTTAGCACCATCGAATTGTCACGACCCAAATCCTAATTCAGGTCGCGATGGCGCACAACGGCGGGGTTAGGCAAGCCAACATGAATTCCACTACGTGTTACCCTTTCTAATTGATTATATATTTCAACTTTTACCAATTTTAAGCAAGTTTAGGCATGGTATCTGAAATCAATTCCTGTTTAACATTTTAGAATTGAAGCCTTTTCTTGCATATCATAGTCAAATAAATAAATTTGTAAATTAAACACGACAGAAAATCCATTTAATTTAGTAAAACAAGACTCAACACATCCCAAGAACCCGGTGACACTAATACATGAGCAATTTCTAAGGATTTATACAATTAACACTTGTCCGAAAAACAGTTTAGACAAAGGCAATAAATATAAAATGTAAGTACACAGAAGGGAGACTCCGGCAGCTTTGGAACGCCTCTAGATGAATGCAGCCCGTATAAGTCTCCAAATCAGTCACTGTACTATTAAGGTACCTGTGCAACAAAATGCACAGAAGGTGTAGTATGAGTACATATACATATATGTACCCAGTAAGTATCCCGTCTAATCTCGAAGAAGTAAAAACGAGAGGTCGACTCGATACTCACTAAGGTCCAACAATGATAATAATAGACAGGATATAAGGAAAACAGTAAGCATGTAAGACAAATAAACATCGAAATGCATCAAATAGAGGTATCCAAATAGCGGTGGAAATAAAGCAAGTCCTGTATCCGCCGTGGCGTACGGCCCGATCCTAAAGTGTAATCACTCTCATCACTCCGCCGTGGCGTACGGCCCAATCCCATAATGAAATCACTCTCATCACTCCGCCGTGGCGTACGTCCCGATCTGATAATGAAATCACTCTCATCACTCCGCCGTGGCGTACGGCCTGATCCCATAATGTAATCACTCTCATCACTCCGCCGTGGCGTACGACCCGATCCCATAATGAAATCACTCTCACCACTCCGTTGTGGCATACGGCCCGATCACATAATGTAATCACTCTAGTCACTCCGCCGTGGCGTACGACCCGATCCCATAAGAGTGGGGTATATCACAAATCGCTCGCGAAATGTAAATTTGCAAGGCGGCAACATGCGCACATAAAGTATTAAGTATACTTCATTTTCAGTTATTTAAGTCAATGATTGCTCAAGGAAATAATAATATCTTACATGAGTACAAAACTTATAAGTCATTTCTTTTTTCTTTCATAATACCTTTCATTTTATATTTAAAATAAAATAATTTTCTTCGTATTGATTTAAATAAAAACCGTTCCTTTCATTTCATTTTCACAATAGAACAACTTTCTTTCATATTGTCTCAACAGTAATCACAACACATAATACCTACAAGGTACAAATAAAGCACATAGAGGCATGTTTGTAAGTCCTAAAGCTACCCGACTTATCAATATAGTTGCCACGTACGGACTCTCGTCACTTGGTACATATGCCCCCCCCTACAATATGTATACAAAGCAAATAAGGATCATATGGGGACATTTTCCCCTTACGAGGTTGGAAAGGAGACTCACCTCGCTCCGAAGATTCCTCGCCGGCTTCCAAACCTCTACGACGCCTCCAATGGTTGCACAATGACCCCAAACAATCCAAATAATGATAATTCAATGAAAACAAACTCAATAGATCATAACCAATTCAAAATTACAAAGTTCCTTAGTCCGGCTCAATGAAATGACCAAAATGCTCTCGGGCCCACGTGCTCGGACCTCGTAATTTCTTGAAGAAAATTCCTACCCGAAGCTTTACAAGTTCAATTACACATTTTACTCAATTATTCATGCTCAATTCGTGGCTAAAATTCAAATTCCCAAATTTCTAGGTTTTTTATAAATACTAATTTCTCCACAAATTTTCCCTAATTCTCATGTTCTAATCCATGATATAGTCTTGTATTTAACTTGAAAATAAGTAGAATGATCTTACCTCTGAAGCTTGGTTGAAATCTTCCTTGAAATGCTCTCAAAATCCGTCTATGGCATATGAAAAATGAGTTAATATGTCAAGAACCCGTTTTTTTTAAATTGAGCACTGCCCAGAGACGACCCTGTGCGATCGCACCACAGGCTCCGCGATCGCACAGGACTACCATGCTGCCTCCAAAATTCCTCCTGTGTGTTCGCATAAGTCCTCATGCGTTCGCACAAGCCTAAGTCCCAGAAGCCTCCAAGCGCACCCTGTGCGATCGCACAAGATCACCTGCGGTCGCACACGCCAATTCTCTGCAGCCTAAATTTTCCTTCCGTGTGATTGCATACCTTCATGTGCGATCGCACAAGCCAAAATTCCAGCCCTCTAATTTCTTCTCCGTGATCGCATTTCAAAGGCCGCGATCGCACAGCACACCAGATACACCAGAAAACAACAACAGCAAAAATAGAAGAAAAATGGCCCGAAACACACCCGAGGCACTCGGGACCCTGTCCAAAAACACGACTCAGTCCCATAACACCCCACAAACTTGATCGAGGCTTCAAATCACATTAAACAATGCCGAAATCACGAATCGCACTAAAATCCAATTTTATGAACTTTGAAATTTCTAACTTTCACATTCGAGGCCGAAACCTATCAAATCACTTCCGATTGATCTCAAATTTTGCACACAAGTAATTCGAAATTACGGACCTGCTCCAACTTCTGGAATCTCATTCCGACCATGATATCAAAATATCCATTTTCGGTCGAATTCTTCAAAAACCTTCAGTTTTCTATCTTTAGCCAAATGACCTTAAATTGACTTCCGGATATCCGAATTCACTTCCGATCGCGCTCCCAACTCCAGAATCACCATATGAAGCTATTCCCAGACTCGGAATATCAAACGGACATCAATATCATTGGAATGTACTTCAAGCCAAACTTAGGAAATTTTCCTTAAAAATGCTGGCTTCTACAATATACACTGAAACGCTCTCGTTTTATCCAAAACATGTTCTGGACATACGCCCAAGTCCGAAATCATCATACGAACCTGCTGGAACTCTCGGATCATGATTCTGAGGTAGTTTACTCAAAATCCCAGCCTTACTCGATTTCTTCAACTAAGACTTCTGAAATGAGAATTTTCCTTTAAATTCAACTCCGATCTTCCTGAATTTCAATTCCGACCATATGCACAAGTCAGTATACCTGAAATGAAGCTGTTCGTGACTCCCAACTGCTGAACGACGCGCTGGATCTAAAAACGACCAGTCGGGTCGTTACATTCTCCCCCACTTAAACGGACGTTCGTCCTCGAACATTCTAAGAACTGCCCCAGAATTATCTGAAATCACTGGTTAACACCTCGTGCACCTTCCCGTGCTACCACAACCCAGTTGAGCACATAAGCTTGATAAAATCTGAAGATATCCTCCTTTATTCATACAATCAGCTCTGAACTTAGTTCTAACATCTGAAATTCTCTGCCAGGCCTATTTCTAGCATTTGAACACCGAATCAACTACCACACGAGGCACTAGAACACAACTGCAGGCCCTTGCTGAATCAGCACCATACACCGCCTGATCCATTATCTGACCACAATGACGCTCCCTGGATCTAAATAGCCAAAATTCTGCGAATTTGATGCTCTCAAAGCACCTTATAAGTTACATTCATACATTTTGCTATAACGCTGACGATACCACCACAGCGGAGAAAATGTGTAGAAATTCCTAACCAACAGCAGGGTTAAATAAACGTTGAAATCTTTCCTCCTGACTAAGATCATCATCCCATTACAACCAATGATGGTGATTGTCCTGTAATATACTTGCATAGTCCTATCACACCGATCCCAAATTTGTAATCTCGTTTCACCCAGTATGAACTGCTCAGACAACAAATCACCCCAAACACGACCATTTCTCAACATCACACTGTTGCGGCGTGCAACCCAATCCAAATAATATACCCGTGGCGGCGTGCCACCCGATCCCATCATAAGATTTACATAAGGAAATATACACGGAGCTGAATTGTGCACTATTACTAATCACTGAATATCGATCACAAGCACGCTAAGTGCATAGTACCATTATGGGGAGACTGATAGAGCCATATGCTACAAACTCAAGCACAACTGGGGTGCGATATATAATCTGAATCTCAAGAGCCATTCTTCTCACTTAACCTCATCGCCACGCGGAATCTCAACACATAAGAATTTATCAAGCCGTTTCACCACTCACACGGCACAATCACAATATCACATGAATTTGACGAAGACGGGACAACACCTGATATCCCAATGCCCCTCCTTGAGGAGTGCCATACTGAAATTAACACCTCTGACTCGCATGAAGCCCAAAATCTTGTTTAAGTCCATTCACTCACTTCAAGCCGATTCTGCTCGCATTGAACTAGGCTGATAGCCTTACCTGGGTCCAAATAACCCGCTTTCTTTTTCTTATACACACGAGGACAACCATCATAGCCAAGATAAACACCCCACAATCCACAACCAACTGAAACGAGCGCCTTCCAAGCATAAATTCTCAATTAAGAAACATTACACTCCTTTATACTTGGTCTAATTCTGCAATCAATCAGGTGACTACAAGTCACACTTACACAATCTTCCCGTGGTCACACTCCCACGACTTTCCACACAAGGCGACAAGTATGCATATCAATACCACCGACCATCCTAAGGCTGTAAAACAATTCAAGGACCCGTAACCAGGATAGAAGCCTCTTTCACCAAACACCGAACTCAGATGACACTGAAGACAATATCAGTTTCCTTGCCCATCTGAGTTCATGACATCCTTGTTAACACCGAACCGAAATCTCGATTCTTACTTCCCGTTACATACCGCTTATTGCACATAACATGCCAATATGGAATAGCATAGGAAGTTCCATCATAACTCCTGAACCACTAACAGGGTGAACACTTCATCACATATAGAAACCTTTTATTTTCTTCAACTCGTGAGAACCATAACAACACACAAGTGAGCTCTCACAATAACAATACATGCAAATCTTAAGTAGTGGTCTGAACCACCATAAACCTTACGGGATCCGCCTACACCTGACAGACCATAGCACTTGAATGCTTCCAAATGAAATCTATTACGACGGCCGACGAGCCCCACACACATCTGCACAAATCATTCACGTACTCAATCATACCGAAGGAACTGATCACTGTCGTACATGCGGCTTTTCATCATGGCTAACCAATCCATATTATTTTAATCATCTTTAATTGCCTCAGGATAATAGTAACTTCTTTCAACTCATAGCAACTCAACCCTCACTCATCCTGAGTGACCTTGATTCACGAGACCATGCTGCCTAAATTCCGCAACCCGTCTCACAACCTCCTGATAATATTTCTACAACTCGGAGTTCATTTCTCTCACTCCTCCAATTTTATCCTGCGTGCTGAAATAACATAGGACACTCCAACCATTTTCCTTCTCCTCAGAGATTATGCTGCAAAATCTCGATTCTCAATCATACGACTGCCTGAAACCCTTAAACACCATAGCTTCTAATCTTCGAATTGACTAGGACCACTGCTGAGAGTTACTCACTCTGACTGGCCCCGAATACAATCAACTCCAAGGCTCTTCTAGCACATGAACATGCTCTCAATAAAGCACGTGACTGAGTCACTTCCCTTACAACTTGCCTATGCCTTAAGCACAAATTCTAAATCTTCCATAGTCTAACCCTGGTCTAATAGGACCAACTTCGTACACATTTATCGAATGCCATACTCAATTACTGCTTTACTCCTTTCTCTTAGTTGTAACAAGTTTCCAATACACTGATAATCCACAATCCCATGAGGACACAACCTTACAACCCAACTACAGGTGGTGAGACTCACCCACTTAGCCCGAAGCTACTCCCTGCACCACTCCAGTCACTGCTGAGATCTTTTCTTCTTTGTTGACATGACCTTGCTCAACCAATCCATCCAATTCCTCTGAATTTCCCCATTAGCATCCCCCAATTACTCGAATCCTCTAGCACTACTCACACATTCTGCCTCCTACCGACTAGCCACTAGGACTCCGCACAGAACTTACCATCCCTACAACCGCTAACCTACTCATAGAAGACAACCCACCCGAGGAAACTAGCCAACTGACACCTACCATTACGCTATGATTCTCACTTTCTTCAATAACAAGACCCCCCTCCTCATTCACCGACTTTACTTGTCCGACCGCTCCTCGGGGACATCCAACATGCGCGCGACAACAACTTCTGATTCCAAGCTATGTAGCATCCTTTTTCATCCCAACAACGCCTCTCGGTGGAATCTAACCTTCCGTCGAATAACCAACATTTCAGTTTAAGCTTGTGGACCTACCCCTTGTCCACAAAAATTCTCAAATCACTTCAACTCCTCCCTAAGGCAGGCAATCGCCTTGCCACTGAACTCGTAGCTATACTGCCACTTCTTACTTAGTTGGACTCATTCCTTTAAGTAAGTACCCGACTTCCGCCTCCGACGCCTGGCATTTAGAGATTTACCCGCTACGTGACACTTTTCACATGGCTCCCTTCATCGCATGCTTCTCAGTTACGGCCTCAATCCAATATTATTCTCTGTAGTTCTTGAACCATTAGATCCCCACGACTTCAAACTCTCTGATGATCAACTTTCTTGAGCTACCTTCATTAGAAATGCGCATTAGCACTGCACACCACGGTCTATAACAACTGCTTCTTCAACACCGCTTTACAACACTCTAACCCAAGGCAACCGAAGAACTAGAGCACCAACAAACTTAACATGTTCTATTCGATCAAACACCGGTACCACAACACAGGTGAATACTCCACGTTGCTCGATAACACCACGCTTCATTACTTTTATCACCCAAGCCTGACCATTTATAATCCAAATGCTTTTCCTCCGCCGGAACAAAAATACTAAAATCTCGAAATCACACTCTGAGAACACCTCCGTTCAAACCGTTCATCACCCCAACACATGGGCAAACGTTCTATCCTCATATCAACATCGCGCCATAACCAATCGTAAGTTTCAAAACCACCTGATCATGGCTTCAAAGTCCTTAGAAACACAACTCAACTGCACATGGAAAACATCTCGCACCATATCCGTAGCACCATTTCAATTCATCAACCCCTCGAATCATAGCAAGAGCTTCGCGACGTATAAGATTGAGTAGGAAGAAACATAGGCATAAGCCTTAATGGAATCAAGTCGCACGATGAGGAATCAAGAAGGGAAGTACTCCTAACAGCCCTGTAGCCTCTCGAAGATAAGTACAGACGTCTCCGTACCGATCCGCAAGACTCTACTAGACTTGCTCATGACTCGTGAAACCTACGGGAACCTAGAGCTCTGATACCACGTTGTCAGGACCCAAAACCTATGGGTTGTGATGGCGCCAGACACCACTGTAAGGCAAGCCGACCCCTTAATCAGTTGGAACACTTTCCTGTTTTACATTTTAGAATTGAAGCCTTTTCTTGCATTTCATAGTCAAATAAATAAATTTGTAAATTAAACACGACATGAAATCCTTTTAATTCAGTAAAACAAGACTCAACACATCCCCAGAACCCGGTGACACAAGTACAAGAGCATTTTCTAAGGATTTATACGATTATACAACGCTTGTCCGCAAAACAATTTGGACAAAGGCAATAAATATAAAATGTAAGTACACAGAAGGGAGACTCCGGCAACTGTGGAACGCCTCTAGATGAATGCAGCCCGTATAAGTCTCGAAATCAATCACTGTACTATGAAGGTACCTGTGCAACAAAATGCACAGAAGGTGTAGTATGAGTACATATACATATATGTACCCAGTGAGTATCCCGTCTAATCTCGAAGAAGTAGTGACGAGGGGTCGACTCGATGCTCACTAAGGTCCAACAGTGATAATAATCGACAGGATATACGAAAAATAGTAGGCATGGAAGACAAATAAACATCGAAATGCAACAATAAGAGGTATCCAAATAACGGTGGAAATCAAGCAAGTCCTGTATCTACCGTGGCGTACGGCCCGATCCCAAAGTGTTATCACTCTCATCACTCCGACGTGGCGTACGGCCCAATACCATAATGAAATCACTCTCATCACTCCGCCGTGGCGTATGGCCCGATCCTATAATGAAATCACTCTCATCACTCCACCGTGACGTACGACCCGATACCATAATGTAATCACTCTCATCACTCTGCCATGGCGTACCACCCGATCCCATAATGAAATCACTCTCATCACTCCGCCGTGGCGTACGGCCCGATCCCATAATATAATCACTCTCATCATTCCGCCGTGGCGTACGACCCGATCCCATAATGAAATCACTCTCATCACTCTGCCGTGGTGTACGGACCGATCCCATAATGTAATCACTCTCATCACTCCGTCGTGGCGTACGACCCGATCCCATAAGAGTGGGGTATATCACAAATCGCTCGCGGAATGTAAATTTGCGAGACGGCAACATGCGCACATAAAGTATTAAGTATACTTCACATATCAAATCCTTTTCAATTATTTAAGTCAATGATTGCTCAGGGAAATAATAATATCTTACATGAGTACAAAACTTATAAGTCATTTCTTTTTCTTTCATAATACCTTTCATTTTATATTTAAAATAAAACAATTTTCTTCGTATTGATTTAAATAAAAACAGTCCCTTTCATTTCATTTTTACAATAGAACAACTTTCTTTCATATTGTCTCAACAGTAATCACAACACATAATACCTACAAGGTACAAATAAAGCACATAGAGGCATGCTTGTGAGTCCTAAAGCTACCCGACTNTTCCCCCTTAAGAGGTAGGAAAGGAGACTCACCTCGCTCCGAAGATTCACCGCCGACTCCAAACCTCTACGACGCCTCCAATGGTTGCACAATGACCCCAAATTATCCAAATAATAATAATTCAATGGAAACATACTCAATAGATCATAAACAATTCAAATTACAAAGTTCCTAAGCCCGACTCAATGAAATGACCAAAATGCCCTCGGGCCCACGTGCCCGGACCTCGAAATTTCTTGAAGAAAATCCCTACCCGAAGCTTTACTAGTTCAATTACACATTTTAATCAATTATTCATGCTCAATTCGTGGCTAAAATCCAAATTCCCAAATTTCTAGGTTTTCTTCAAAATACTAATTTCTACACAAGTTTTCCCTAATTCTCATGTTCTAATCCATGATATAAACTAGTATTTAAATTGGAAATAAGTAGAATGATCTTACCTCTGAAGCTTGGTTGAAATCTTCCTTGAAATGCTCTCAAAATCCGTCCATGGCATATGAAAAATGAGTTAATATGTCAAGAACCCATTTTTTTTAAATTGAGCAATGCCCAGAGACGACCCTGTGCGATCGCACCACAGGCTCCGCAATCGCACATGCCTTCCATGCTGCCTCCAAAATTCCTCATGTGCGTTCGCATAAGTCCTCATGCGTTCGCATAAGCCTAAGTCCCAGAAGCCTCCAAGCGCACCCTGTGCGATCGCACAAGATCACCTGCGTTCGCACAGGCCAATTCTCTGCATCCTAAATTTTCCTTCTGTGCGATTGCATACCTTCAGGTGCAATCGCACAAGCCAAAATTCCAGACCTCTAATTTCTTCTCCGCGATCGCATTTCAAAGGCCACGATCGCACAGCAAACCAGATACACCAGAAAACAACAGCAACAAACATAGAAGAAAAATGGCCTGAAACCACCCCGAAACACACCTGAGGCCCTCGGGACCTCGTCCAAACACACGACTCAGTCCCATAAGACCCCACGAACTTGCTCGAGGCTTTAAATAACATCAAACAATGCTGAAATCACGAATCTCACTAAAATCCAACTTTATGAACTTTGAAATTTCTAACTTTCACATTCGATGCCGAAACCTATCAAATCACGTACGATTGATCTCAAATTTTTTACACAAGTCATATTCGACATTACGGACTTGCACCAACTTCCATAATCGCATTCCGACCCCGATATCAAAATTTCCATTTCCGGTCGAATTCTTCAAAAACCTTCAGTTTCTATCTTTAGCCAAATGACCTTAAATTGACTTCCGGATATACGAATTCACTTCTGATCGCGCTCCCAACTCCAGAATCACCATTCGAAGCTATTCCCAAACTCGGAATCCCAAACAGACATCAATATCATTGGAATGTACTTCAAGCCAAACTTAGGAAATGCTAACTTCCACAATATACACTGAAACACTCTCGGGTTATCCATAACCCGTTACGGACATACGCCCAAGTCAAAAATCATCATACGAACCTGCTGGAACTCTCGAATCCTGATTCCGAGGTCTTTTGCTCAAAATCCCATCCTTACTCGATTTGTTCAACTTAAGACTTCTGAAATGAGAATTTTCCTTTAAATTCAACTCCGATCTTCCTGAATTTCAATTCCGACCATATGCACAAGTCAATATACCTGAAATGAAGCTGTTCGTGACTCCTAACTGCTAAACGACGTGCTGGATCTCAAAACGACCGGTCTGGTCGTTACACGAGAAGTCAACTAGACACTCACTAAGGTCCAATAATATAATATATGACAGGATATGACAGAAATTAGTAGGCAGATAAAACAGTAAACAGCAAGTGCATATCACAAGAAGTACTCCAGGCAATAACTGAAAATGAACAACAATGTAATTTATTCCCCTCTTACCAAATACCTGACTGCCTGACTATAAGTGACCCTGGACAACTGGTCATACATATACAAGGACAAGACAACCGGTCGGAGTCATAAGGTGGTATAATAAGATTGAATGGTCGTAAGCTCACCCACGACCGCTAATCATACCTGCGACCCATGTGCTGACTCGATAATAAGATCACCCACGATCGCGAATCATACCTGCGACTCGTGTGCTGACTCGATAAACTGATGTAACATATATATGTACCAAACAAAAAGTGAACACCGTAGGACTACGCGAATGCCATGGATAAATCAACTGGGTCTTAAATCATAATGTTCCACATTTTCTTATCAATCCAACAGTAACATATAACTCACAATATGTCCAAAATACAAATAGAGCCCATAAATTCATGCTTGTGAATCCTAAACTACCGGACATAGCATAATAGTCGCCAAGTACGGACTCTCGTCCCTTGGTACGTACGTAGCCCCCACAACAAGTATACACAGCAAAACAGAATACCTATGGGGACAATTCCCTCTTACAAGGTTGGAAAGGAGACTCACCTCGTGTCGAAACCACCCCTCAGATTAAGGATGCGCCCGAAACTCCGAACTTTACTCCCGAAGACTCGCAACTAGCCAAATATAGTATAATTACGTCAATTAAAGCTTAAAGGAGGAAACATATCCTATTTTTTATTCAAAATTCATCATTCTTGAAGAATTACTAAATTTCAACCCCGAGCCCGCACGCTCGAATTCCGTAAATTTACGACGGAATCACTCACCCGTAGCATAAGATTCAAAATTCTGTGATTTCTACTTGAATTCATAGCAAAAATTGAGTAATTCACCAAATTTCAAAGAAACCCAATTTACTACCCTCAATCCTAATTTTCCTATGATTTAGTAGTTAATTCCCTTGACAATTCATGAATTAAACTAGTAAAATAGAGTGGAATTACTTACCTCTACTGAAGATAGGTCGTGGGTCAGCTCCTCAAGCTCCCAAGCTCTCTAATGGAGGTTTAGAATGAATAAGGATGAAGAAAATCTGAGTTTGGACACTTATATACTGCCTGGCCAACAGGGATTTCCGCACCTGCGATCCCGCACCGGTGAGCAATGGGCTCGCACCTGCGGACAATGGCAAGGGGGACTGGGGTCGCACCTGCGGAGCTAGAGACCGCACCTGCAGCTCCACTCCAGCGAAAATGGATCCGCACCTGCGAGGCTTCCGCACCTGTGAGGCTGGGACCGCAGGGCAACCGTACCTGCGGTCACACCAGCAACAGCTGCACCAGCAGTTGTTTTAGCTGGTTTTTGGCCTCGTGTGGTGTCTGGGAGGCACCAGGGCCCATCCGAGCCCCCATTCAAATATACCAACAAGTACAAATCATAAAATGGACTCGCTCGGGCCCTCGGAACACTCAAAACAATGCTAAAACTCAAAATCGCACCCCAAACCCCTTAATTCATAAATTAAGATTTTCAAATTCTTGATTTCTATAATGATGCGCCGAACCGACCTATACTACTCGGAATGACTTCAAATTTTGCAGACAAGTCATTAATGACATAACAGAACTATTGCCGATCTTAGAATTGCTTTCGGACCTCGACAACACATAATCACGTTCCAAACCAAATTTCAAATTTAAGGAAATCCTGATTTCCTTATTGGGCACCGAAATGCTCCCGGGTCATCGAAAACCCGTTCCGAACATACGCCCAAGTCCGAAATCATCATACGAAGCTAGTGACTCTATCGGAACTTGATTCCGAGGTCGTTTTATCAAAATGTTGACCGAAGTCAAACTTGGCCAAATAGGCCAACCTTAAGGAACCAAGTGCTCCTTTAGCACTCTAAACACTTCCAAATCCCGAACTACCCGTCCCCGTATGTCATAAATCACGAGAAGCCGCTATGCGAAGTTTCATTTAAGGGAACGGAGTCCTAATACGCAAAACAACCGGTCGGGTCGTTACACGAATAATACTAGTATGTATGAATAAAGTGTACTCTAAGTAGTGTTGATACCCAATTTTTCCTCAATTTATTTTTAAACTTGCATATATACCTTCTAAATTAGTTTTTATAACAATTGCTATTTTTCTATAGTTTTCCTATATTTTTATCAATTTGTTTTAATATATCCAGTATTTTTATCTCCAACANAATCCTCTCGACTCTCTATAGAACCTTCGTCCCCCCTGAGCTCTGTCTCTCCTTCTCCGGCCACCTCCTCGCGGGAAACTATGAAGTTTCCACCTCTCATAAACCCCATGGCTCCGTCTTTCATGCCTGTGTTACCGAGGGAGGATCTCAAGTGACCCTGAGGAAATACACTCCCAACTCCGGTCTCATGCCATGTTTTCCGGCCTACTATGGCCGTTTGAGTAAGATCCTTGCATTTTCCGGCCAAACGCCGGTAATATTTTAAGCTTTCTTCTCTTATTGGGTTTTCTCTGGGAACCCTAGCTTTAAGATCTTCCTAGATCTGGGACATATCTATGTCTATTATGAGGTTTTCACCTATTTTCTCTTAAAACCCCTTTGTTTTTCAAACGATTCTTCATTTTTAAGAACTAGGGTTTCTTAACCCCTTTAAAAAAACGCTTTATCTTCTGATTTTAGTACTAATCTATGATTCCCAGTATGATTTTAAGCGTTTGCTTGGGTCTCCTCTTTTACTCTAATTATTCTGGTGAAACCCCAATTTTTAGGGTTTGAGTTCATCTTGTTTGCTATGCTTTCTAATCTGTATGTTTCTTCTGGATTTTCGCTGAGTTCTATGTTTCCCGCTTTTATTTTGTTGTTAGGGTTTCCAACCTTCTACTGTTCTATGATTTCTTGCTAAGGGTTTCTCTAAATTATGTTCTATTTGTTGTTTAGTAAGTCTGATTATTCGTTTAGCAATTGTTTACCCAATCCTCTACTGATTATGTGCATCTCTTCGCAAAGCTGTGATGTTTTTCCTTGAATTTGTAATTTTGTATATTTTTCCTTAGAGCGTTTTTACTGATTTTTAATTACTGTCTTACTTGTGAGATGCTTTACTTAGTTCGCCCTAATTCTATGTGATTTTCAGTCTCATCCGTGATTCTTTGACTGATTTTGAGAACTAAATGGTATTCTACCATACTTATGTGCATAAACATGCTTTCAAATATTTGACGTATACTTTCCTTACTTGAAATATTATGTATTTGGTCTTTATTAAATGCTACATGCTTTTACTACTCTTATTAGGGTAAAATCAGTTTATAGTTGATTCCTTCCCTTATTTAACTCTAATTGAGTCCATTTGAATTATGACTCCCTAATTTAAGGGAGTCAAGTCTTTGATTGATTGTGATTTGGGAATTTCCCATAATTGTATTAACTAAGTACTTGTTGCCTTATTTTCTCTACTCATTTTCAAAGCTATAAATACTCTACCCTCTTTAGCATAAAACAAACACACACACGAACAATACACTGTTCTAAGAATTCTTCTACACATACTCTTTTACATCTCTTGTTGTTTACTTGCTACTCAGTCGGCTGAAAGCCAAGACTGAGTAACTCTACAGCTCTATTTTCTCTACTGCTCTACTGACCTATTTCTCTACACACTATTTCTCTACCTCTCTTCACTTTATTGCTCTACTACTCTGCACTCATTCTCTCACTTTGACTGGTATGTTTTCAATTTGACTTACAACATCGAAAATAATATGTTCCTATTTGTATTACGATTCCTTTTGTTTCTACTATGTTTCTACTATGTTTCTACATGTGGTTCTGTTGTTTACCTTGCAATTAGTATGTTTGTTCTGTCTGTGTGACTTACCCTTTCCCCTCTAGTTCAGCATGTCAATTACACTCTCTTACATGTTTCTACTACAATTCTGCCCTCCCCTAACTCCCAGCATTATAAGTATGTATCTATGACACTTAGTTTCTATGTAATTATGAACTTTTCCTCTAAGCCTAATAAGTAACTCTGTGTAGCACCTCTCAATCTGAATCTATTAAGTCCCTGGCATAAACACTCTGTGATATACTATTGTTGTGGATATAAGTATGCAGTACTTTAATACTTCCTTGGTGTTCACTTGTGTGCAAATCTATTTCTATTATGTGACTTACTTGTCCCCAATACCCTCATTCCTTGTTTGTGTTTGTTTTCTGAACCATATCTGATGTTCTGGTTTTGAGTGGTTAACTATCCTATTCCTTTTCTTTCAAACTGATTTTCACTAAAGCAAACTCTTATGCTATTCTCCAAAACTATTTTCCCAACTCAACTCTTTTAAAACTACATCAAGCACTCTCACATTCTCTTAGAAGTCTAGGTTCTGCCCCTTTAATATGTTACTGCTTATGGAGCCCAATGAGCTCCCTATAAACTCTGGCATATTAAAGTTGGCCCTTCCACACTTCACATACTCAAGTTTGGTTATGAATCTGGGTGTGAGCACTGCACGGGATACCTTGAGATCCTTAGGGAACTTTGACACACCTGGATCATGTGAAAGATTTTGAACCATTGGCATTGAGGCATTCTGGAGATGTTGGGACTATCAGTAGGCTCCCTACAGTGTAACTTCTTATTTTCTTTATACATTATGTAATTTATGCCAATGGTCTGTAATAATTATTTATAAACAACTCTTGAGATGGATAGTGAAAAGGGATGGGTATTATGCATGCTAAAAGAGTAGAAATCATGCTTTAGGTTTTACTTTCTATCTGCGTAATAGAAATCCTGTGTAGGACTCATACATACAGGCTTAGACATCATGCCATCTTAGGCTCCTATGTCTACTGTTTTCAGCATGTGCATCCTCATATTACTTATCAAATTCTGTGTTAAAATATGCTAATAACTAGTACGCTATCATATACACTTAGAAAATCATGTTCTAGGATTAACGTTAATATAATTCTGTTACTCATGCAAACCAGGTCTAATAATCTTATAATATTATGGTACACCTAGAAATCCTGCCTTAGGAAACTCTGCAATCATGTTGTGTACATTTAGAAATCCTGCCAAGGACTTTCTACATATAAGTTATTCTGTATCTCTATATGTGCATAATTAGATGCCATGTTTTGGGTCTCATTCTACGCCTAGTCTAATTATTGATGCATGAAAAAGGCCTAAAATAGTCTCACCACATTTTCAAACAACTGGTAATAATTCTGTATCTTTGAAACACCTAAGTACAACATGTTTAGGCAAAACAACTTGTAACAATTTCTTTAATAAATCTGGTAACTACTGAGCATTTTCCCACGCGTAGGCAAGCCTTAGGTGATTAAAGTTTTTAAAACTGGAAATATGCTTCTTTTATGTGTACTGCCTAACTATCCACATATTAAAATCAAGAGGCAAAACTGATTAGGACTTACTCTCTGAGTTAAGACACAGATCTGCCTCTTTGTTATTTTAAAATCACTTAGATACTATGCTTTAGGATTCTGAATTAAATTTTGGACCTCAACTGTGTTTGAGTCATGCTGCTTATTTGCATTATTTGTGGAGGTATACCTGAGCCTTTCTTTGTTTGTGTGTTTACCCCCTAATTGCAGTCCTATGTGTTCTTGTTTGTCGCCTAGCATTTTGCCTTTAAACCTGAGGGTCTGCCTAGAACCTCCCTCGAAGGATAGAAGTCCTAAACTCCTCTAGGTATATTAAGAAGGGACGGGTAGCAGCACGCAATAGCGGTCGTTGACCAACATGCATTTCAATTACCTTTACGGGGTGGGAAGGGTAGATATGAATATGATGATCGGTGCGCTAATACCACGTGTAGCCCCTCTCTGAGGAGTGACATACCGGGTATTGCATTGATGTGATCCATATAACAAACAAACCTAGGACATTCCCTATCCCATATGCATGTTTAGAATATAATTCTTTTCAAAAATCTACTTAGCTATTAAATATTTTCAAACTTAATAACATATGTGTGCTTAGACTGCGGGTCTTTCAAAACTACCTGCTTTTTTTTGAACATTTATTGCCTACTTGATACTATACAAATTCACAAGAGTTGTTTGGCCGGGAACCACAATTCTGGATTCTGAGGGGTGGCTAACACATTCCCCTTAAGATAATTTCAAGTTCTTACCCTATCTCTAGTTATCAAACTTGTTTGTAAATGAACCCCAAAAGGTTCCCTAACGCACCTTAACTCGTTAGGTGGAAACTCTTCAAAACTTACAAACCCCTTTCCCAAAAGGAAACGAGTTGCCCCCAATACTGTCAAAAATCCTTGACCGACCCCGAAAGGAGTTTGGAAAAAGGGGGCGCGATAGCATGGCGACTTTGCTGGGGATTTTAGGCTTTTACCATTTTTCAAACTGCTTTGTCAATTTTTACCTCTTCCCTTTTTCCTTTATGTGCAATTAATTGTCTATTTCTTTCAAGCATTTAATTCTCTACAAAAAGAAAAACAGACATGTTTTCTTGTTTCTTTCCTTTGTAATCATTTTTTCTAAATTATAAACTGTTGTGTTTACTGCTTTCATAACGTGCAAATACATGACTACATGTTTTACTACTTATTGCATAATCATGATTCAACATCATACTCCACTCGTGCCAAAACAAAATCCTATAGCAACGCTTGATGAGTGGTTGCGCCCCTTCCTATATTACCACCCCCTAAATTCGGAAAGGCTTATTGGCGGTAAAACTAGTCGATCAGCGGTGCAGTCGACGGTTCCGTGCCTTTTCCCCTAGAGATGTCCGCTCAGGGGTACCAGTCTAACACCCCATAGAAACATTACTATGTTAAACTGTACAAGTCATCATGGTCAAACCTAGACAGGTTAGTGTATTGTCCGCACAATGACCTTTAATATAGCCTTATCCAAAAGTCCATCGGGTTTTTCATAATCCCAACAGACACAATCACGTTCTGTGCATTTATTTGGAGAACTAAATGCTTGTATGCTAATTATGAGTGTATAAATAGTCGAGTTTGGCGGGGGTAAGGGCCTAACCATTTTGTCTTGCAGAAATAGGAGGCACGAAGTCCCTAGACTTTGCATGGTTTCCAACATTCACCCAAAGCTTCTAAACTGGTGGGAGGACCTTCACTCCAGTGATAAGACGCTCATCAAAAAATATTTGGGTAACCTACCGTATCTCCTAGACATTCAACCCAACAAAATATTGATAGAGGCTTCCACTTTGTTTTGGGATAGCGAAAATCCGTCTTCCGTTTTGGGGACATCGAAATGGCACTGTTGCTGGAGGAAATAGGAGGACTGGCAGGTATAGTTTGGGAAATGCTCGGGTTGTTAATGCCTGAAAATCGCACGGGTAGGGGTTTCTTGAAAATGATGGGTCTGAAGAAGAATGCAGAGTTAGAGTGTCTGAAGAAGTCATACATTCATTTCGCGTATTTGTACGAAAGGTACGGTCACAGCAAGTCCTACCGTACCTATCGTGACGAGTTCGCCATAACATCTTTGGGGCACATTCACCGTAGGGTGTTCATCTTCATAGTTGGTTTCCTGAGTCTGGTTGTATTCCCAACAAAGAAAGAGAGAATCCACACTAAGATGGCTATGTTAACCAAAACATTGATGGAGGGAGTCGATGGACAGAACTTCAACATCGTCCATATGATTATCTCAGACATTTATCGAGCCTTAGCGCACTGTCAAAAGGGAGATAAGCACTTCGAAGGCTGCAACTTGCTACTACAACTCTGGTTCTTAGAACATCTCCAAAAGGGTCAGTGCCGACATGAATTTCCGCGAAGGGCATGGGACGACCACATCGCTTTCCATTACCCAAAGCGATTGACGTACCTTCCCGACAGGTTTGCTCAGACCCAAACTTCCAAAGAATGGGTAGAGTTCTTCGATAATCTGACTGAGGAGCAAGTGCAGTGGATGTCCGAGTGGTTCCCAATAGATGAATTCATTGTTAGGTCCAGGGACGCACCATTCTTGGTACTAATTGGTTTGAGAGTAACATATCCTTACGTCCCTCTCCAGGTTATGAGATAAGAAGGCAGAAAGCAGATTATACCAAGGGTCGATAAGATGAGCCATTTCCGATACGACTTTCAAGATGATGATAGTCCTCACAAGTTCCAAGCCCAGCACATGTGGCACTGTAAAATAATAAGGGGACAATTGAGCCGGACAAATATCATACAGGTTGTACACCTTTCTACTCAGGGTGGTTAGAAGATAACTAGGATGGCAAGTCGGCGTTCGTCCGAGTCCACTGATACGCTCAAATTACACTTCTAAATTAGTGTAAAGTGGTCGAAGTCAAATATAATAACCCAACAAGGTTGGGGTCGAATCCCACAGGGAATAGGTGTGAAAATATCACTATGTTAGTGTGGTTCTTAACTCTAATCGAAATTCTATTCCGTTAGTGAACAAAAAGGTGGTGATTAATAGTTTACTATTTTTGAGTAACAATGGAAACTAATTTAGATTGTAATTAATATGGGTAAATTAACCAAGGTTATGTCCCCTTTCATGGAGTGTAATGCAAGTAGGTATTAATATGATATATTTCTAATGGGAAGTTCTTGATATGCAAATGATTCTTAAGATAACTATCCTAGATTTTCCAATACTACGATAGTATTTCCTCTTTATGATTTTTCCAAATGTAAAAGAGTTGCAATAAATCCGAATCACGTCTTGCCAAATAAAACCAACTTATTCCTAAGTGATTCTATTAAACGAGGTTTAACGCCTCGAGTCTTTGGTATTTACTCTTACCACTTCTAACCCGCTTTTCCAAGCTAAGATAAAATTATAGCATAAGTTAATGTTTGCAACCATCAACAAGAAATATAAGACGAAGAGTAAACACATATCAACTACCCATTATGCATATATTCAATGGCAAATACCCAAATACATAACACCCATTTAGGGTCCACAACCTCAGTGTTTAGACTTAGCTACTCATCACAAATAACCAAAAGAAACAAGCATTTAATAATGTCATGAATGCTTACAAACCACCACTTGCTTTCTCCAATGCTTCCAAAAGGTGAAGAATATTTAATGAGAGAATGTTGTGAAAAAGCTAGACCAGAATGACCCACAACACCCAAGTAAATCCTTTTATAGTGGGAAGAAAGTTTGGGTGAAAAACAGACAAAAACACCCCTGACGGGGAGATATGCGATCGCATTCTAGTCGCATAGCAGGAATGCGGTTCGCATCTTGGCTTGTTCCATCGCATCTCAAAACCCTAGGTCCCAGAGATGTATCACATTTGGGATATGCGATCCGCATTAAAGATATGCAATCGCATTCATGCGTCGCATTTGCAGTGTGGCTTCAGGCATCAGATGAACATGCGATTCAAATGCGGTTCGCATTTGGGATATGCGGTCGCATATGTGGCCGCATTTCACTCCTTAATTTTGACTCAACTCTCTGTTGCGGTATGCGACCCCCAGGTTTGAAATGCGATTCGCATGTTGAAGATGCGATCGCATTTGACCATTTTCCTTCTCTTTTCTCTTCTTTTAACTTCCTTTTGCATGGTCTTGAGTGTTCACACCTTGTGTACTGCAAAATACCAAAATTCTATGATTGATAAGAGTAAATGCTCTTGAAACGAGCCCTAGTCTAAGCAATATGGTATNNNTTGTCCTAGACTCTAACTACATGATCGGAAACAATTTGTGACCACGGGCAATGTTAGGCGTCAGTACTACAAGCATGTATTTCATCCAATCCTCGACAGTTACAATTATCTACAGAAAATTTAATCAACTTATGAACCTTGAGCCTCACGCGTCTTGACAAAATGTGACCCTCAGCTGAGTGTGCTTATACCCTATCTCGAGAACTCACTTAATGTTAACTCCACAACAC
>ML285705.1:0-10931 GCA_005239495.1 Nicotiana undulata
AATCTACAATAAGAGAAACGACACTATCGTTATCGTTTAAGCGTCATAACTATAATGTATCGATCACAACCTATTTTACGATGAAACGGACAGCACCTCACCTATTTATTTGACTTCACACAAGTCAAAACAATAACCTAACAGCCCAAACAACATCAATAATAATCATATTGAGCCTCCCAAAACAGTCCACACACAACCTAATCACTTCACACATAAGACGACCACCGTAGTCGTGTCAAACGACCTGGAAATGTTACAACGAACGACCAGATCACAACCCTACATATATATGGTGTTTCTCCACACCCTTACTCCTCCAAAAATCCACAAAATAGTATTAAAATACGCAGCCCAACAGCAATACAAAACAGTCCGCTACAAGTCAAATAACTCGAACTTACGGCTTCCGATCACCATCCCGTGAGTTCTAACTATTAGGAAACACATTTATCAACCTTACTTGATATTTAAGCACTTAAATACAGATATTAGACTTTTCTTAACTATGAAGTAACTTCCAAAACTCTAACTACAAAGAAAAAGGAGAGGCGGTATAATGACACTTACGTCGTAGGGATCGTTTTGATGTTATTGCTTCTCGATTTCATGCCCATAATGATAATATTCTTTGAAACCCTAGAACGTAGCTTGAGGTTATGTTTATGGGTGTTATCTGGTCATTTTATGCTGAAATATGAAGAGAAATCCGACCTAAGACACATATATATCTATTTTTGAAAAAGTCAAAGAGGTGCTAGCTTGGCACCCTAGGATTGGTCCATCTTCCGACGCTTATATCTTTTTATCCCCATGATGTCTGAACGAACGGTTAAGAGAGTTGGAAACTATATTCCAAGACCTTCAATTTGGTATATAATATGTCCCAATATGACCTCATATAACACATGAAATTTATTGCTCAAAAAGCTCTAGTGATCCACCTACTTGTCATATATGATGTCTGCGCAGTCTCGCGAAACTGAAAATATCTCTCTACTCCTACGCCGTATAGATGAATGGTTTAATGCATTGGACACTAGACTTGTAGATATTCAATTTTGTAGGTATATCATCCCTTAATTATAAGTATATTGGGAGAAAAGTGCAGCTACATTCGACCTAAATTTCAACAAATGTATGAATGTAACTTGTGAAAACCTATTCCAACTTCTGTTCCAAAACTTGCTTGACTTAAAAACGTAGCACACGACTATCATATGACAAAATTAAACCACAGCATAACCTCCTTATAATTTAATTAACCATAGTCTCACCCTAAAGTACATGTTATAACATTCCAAACTTGTCAACTTTTAACGAAACTTATTCTCTTCAGTTGGTTTAGCTTCTAAGCTTTCCAACCCTGTTGGTACTCATATTCATGATCTTAAATATTTGTAACCTCCAATGTAACATGATTAACTTACTTTATATTCCATCAAATATAATCTTATTTCTGATCTTACATCGATTGACTTACGATGTACTCTCACGTACGAAAACACGGGGTGTAACACTTGCGGTCTCGGTCATGCCCGTAGGACATACAGCTTCGAATATATCCGAGTTAACCGCTTGGGATTTTACGGCCTCGGATCTTGACAAATCGAGTGTTAATGATAGTCGTTTCTTGAATTTGCAAAAATGTTTTTGATGATAAAGTACTCCTTTGATTTTTGATGCAAGTATGCATGTTTTCTTCGTTGAGAGTTAGACCCTTATATTCGGACACGGTTTGTTTGACCGTTTGGCCCGATATACAGTTTTTCTATGGAACCCTCCTCGGCCGCTTAGACTCATTTAAGAAGGAGATCTCCCGAGGCGATGCCTCTCAGTATTTAAGGTTGACTAATGTGAACCCTTGAATACTTGGTTGATTTTCCCTTCGATAGAGCATAGATGTTGCCTCATTAAAAACCTTGCCGGTAAACCCTTTTTAGGGATAAAACCCGGACGAAAGAAAAGAGTGCAACATACGTCACTATATCCCAAGGGTCTTTCGGAGCCGATTTTGATGTCTCTCGTCAGGCATCTACAAAAGTTAGTTTGGGATATATTAATAAAAATGGGAATACGTTTTACCTTGGCGGGGGAAATGTCGGAGCATAGGTGCGTTCGATTGCGGTGCCTATCCCGCACGATGTTTTCGAGGGCGCGTTACGGCTCTCTTAGCTCGCGCTTAGCTCAACCCTATGCCATTTAGGGCTCCACGTGATTTAGGACGACCTTCCTTAGGATCGAGTCTCCGATTCCAAAATTTTGGTGGGCGGCTTTCGTTTTCGAGCGGCCATTTAAACCGATGGGGCCCCTCGTCATTTATTCAGTACCTCGCGAGTTGTTAGTCACGGCCTTGTTGCTTGAATTCTCCGTGGTGCGCCAAGCTCTATCGTTTGCCTTGCTTTGTGTTTTCCAATTCCCTCTTCAAATTTTAGTCTCTAGTTTGGCCTGTCGGGTCTACGGTCTCCGAGCAACCTTGCTTCCGAATGACTGTTTCCTACTATTTGCAGGGTCTGTTACGCGGGTCGTTCTTTTATGGCTCCAAAGCAAGATATGGCCCTGCGTTGAGCCACCAGCCCCTTTTGGGAACCTGCGGTCCTTCCCATATTTAGAAACAGTTAGTCACAAAATAGGGTAAGTTTGGCTTTACCTGGTATTATTAGCGGAGTCCTGATGATGACCGCCCTCTATTTTGAGAGTGGACGTGGTGATGGGAACGTTTCGATTACCTATTCGGTCGGGGCAGGCAGCGTCGGGGCGACTTCTACGAGTTCCTTCGTGTTTTTTGGTGGCATCTTGTGAAGGGTCGATTCTCTAGTGGCGAGGTTTTAAGAGGGTACCGATTTTGTTTTCAACGACGAGATTTACCCCACGTAATATGGTCATAAAACCAATACTATGTTCGGGCCTCCCAGGCGACCTTGACTCCTTCCCTTCACCCGCCTTCGGACCTGCAGTCATAACCTCACAATTGGCTTCATTGTTAGCTGATTTCATGGCTTTTGTAAGTGGGTCGATCGTGTCGCCCATAGGCGGCCTTGGAATCATGTTGAACTCGAGGCCACTGGGGAAATATAGTCTGCACCCAGAGGTTCCCCGCAGGCTGGCAGCAAAATCTACCCAGATTCGAGATTTTGGCGATCGCTCGGGCCGACAACCCACCGATGCCCTTCAAGCTTGATGAGCCTAATAGCCAGCCAGCCTAATAATTCAGGCTTACACGAAAGACATAAAAAAACGCATTTCTAAAGCGCGAATACGAATATACAGAAAAAGGAGTTTTGATTCTGGAACGTAACAGCCGACGTGGGGGTTCTATCTCCCTCAAGAGGGGATACCTAGCGTTTAGCAGGCTAGGAATTGCATACCTTGTTTTCAGATAGGCACCTACCGGACCGAAGTTTCCTTACCTGGCCACGTCCCTTAGTCCCGAACCAACTCTTCCGATGAGGGCCGCACGATCGATATGTTGCAGCTTCCATGCTTTGCTCCTTCAGGCTGTTCTTCCTTCTTGAGTGTGCATTATGGCCCAGTTGTCAACAAATTCTCGGAGGTATCCCTTGCCAATTAGTCGGGTTGCTTCTTCTAGGAGTTGTCTACAATCTTCGGTTCTGTGGCCGTGTGCGCCGTGGAATTCACACACCATATTGGGGTTCCTCTGTGAAGGATCCGTCAGTATGGGCCTTGGACATCTGGTGTCCTTGATTCTACCCATAGCCGCTACAACATTCGTGGCATCCGCGCCGAAGTAGTATTTGGGCGTCGGAAGCATTTCCGCCGACTTCGGATGCCCATTGGTTCCAGGTTTGGTCACCGATCTCGGGGGAATTTGCCCCCGGTCCATCATTTCGTTGGTTTGGGGTGTGCTTCTCCTCGCCGCGTTCCCCCGAACCTTGACATAAGGTTGATATTACCCTGTATGACTCCCGTTCTTTCTCCGGGAGCCTTGATTCTATCCTCTTTGCGAGGCCCTCGAGTGTCCTTAAAATAGCCGGGTTGGTCGCTGACCGATTATCACCGGACCTTTGCGATAATCTCCGTGTTCGAGGGGTTGACCCTGACGTCCCCGCGCTCAAATATTTTGGTGGTTTAACAGCTGAGTGATGGCCGCTTGTTGTGTCTACAACATTTCGAAGATAATACTGAGGCTGGCTCCTCCTTCCCTTTGTGCAATGGTTCCTCGTGCTTTGTGTCGATCCCCTCGGTGCTCATTCCCGTCGGTGTGAGAGTTGGTATCGTTGCGTCGGACGCTGCTTGAGTCTGTACCTTCGGGGTTTAACTCGAGTGTGTCACTGCGGTTTTGCAACGATATACCAGCACTTGCGATGGTTATACCATTCTCCCCAAAGTTCTCAGAGTTGCTATCTTCGTATGTATTCACTGAACCTGCCATTTGATCTGAAAAACAAAGATTCTGGGGCGAGAAAAGTGTGAAGATAACTTGCATTTTTCAACGAACTAGTACTAAAACAATCACTATTATTTTTAGCCCCACGGTGGGTGCCAAACTGTTTACCGTAAAAATGGTAATTACAATTATATTTAGTTAAGTGGTTCTAAAAATATGCGATTTATCTTAGTACCAGTTATTGAACAGTAAATGTTAAGCGTGTTAGTGCAGAATAGATTAAATTAGTTAGAAAACCGAAGAAAAGCAAACTAAAGCGCCTCAAGTCGAAGGCTCGATGCTAGCCTCGAGGGTCCTTGGGACCGATGTTCGGAGCTGATACTATAATAGATTTGTTGGCCTCGGAGTATGCTATTTATGATCAATGATAAGATATAAATGAAGAACAAATAATAGAAAGCAATAAATGTACGTAAATGAGCTAGTAAAGAGAAATAGAGAATGTTTTGGTATTAAAGTAGAGAATGTTATTATGCCTTGTATTCAATATTATGTGTCTTAGAAATAATAAGGGTCCCCCTTTATATAAGAGGGGGAGCCCCCAACATAGTACACCTAACATTTATTACAAAGATCTGTGATTGATTCAGTCAGCTAACGTTTGAGCACGGAGTTGTACTTTGTTGCAGAGCTGTTTGCATCAATCTTCGTGCTGCCCCGTCATATCAGCCTCGAGCCAGTAATGGCTCGAAGGCGGACGTTGTGAAGGTTCGAGGTCGAACCTCAAGCCATACCTGGAATCTCATGGGAATAAGCCACCGAATGTCATAAAATCGGCCTTCCCAATTTTAGCCGTACACATTTCTCTTTAATCCCCGCAATCATAAGTACGTTTTCTGTTTAGAGTAGCCACTTCTCAACAAATCCTAAAACCCTCAACTGCAAAATAAATCAACGGCCACAAAAGCCTTCGATCCCCATCACCATCGTCGTTTTCCAGTGCATATTTTAGCTTTGTACAAGCCCAAGGGTACTTCCGTTATTCACGGCAAGCAAAACTTAACCGCTTGAAAACACAAGCTTCTTCTTCAACGAACTTGGACTTCCAAACAGTTAAACCACCAAAAAATATTCAAACAGAGAAACGAAAAAGAAATTAAACTCTCTCTCTCTCTCTCTCTTTCCTGAAAATTGCTGAAATTTCAAGAAGAAGAACCAAAAGAGAAATGTCTACAAAGATTGTTGAAGATTACAAGAAGATGAAGAAAACACCAAATCTGCATTGCTATGAATATCCAATTACACCAATGCGTCCATTTCGTGGTAAAATTCAACTCTTTCTTCAAGAATGTACTGAAGTTGAGGAGTATACAGTAAAAGGGAGGTCAAAATGGTCTACACTTGCAGTTCACAAGAACAGATATACTCTGATTCCTCTTTACACCATTGAAGAGAAGGTGAAAAACTCCGTTACAGATCAGTCCCTTTCGGAATTTTTTGGATTTGCAATGCCAACGCTGAAGTTGAGACCTGGAAATTATTGGAATGACAAAGATTCAGGGCTCTGGGGAAAGGTGAGAGCAGTTTTTATTGTGATTGATTTTGTGGAATCATTGCATCTTTCTTCTTTGATATTTGTCGTTTGATGTTTGCTCTAGGTTAATACCCGGTCTCTTGATGAAAATCATTGTGTTGCTGATGATGAGGATGGCATAACTTACTGTTATCTTGATTTTGGTGAGTTATTTCTAGTGCTTCCATATAGTATGTGTTTTCTGCATATTTGTTTGTAGCAGCACTTTTCACCTTAGATGGTATTTCACAGTTTAACTAGTAAATAACAGTGGCCATGACAAGATCAAAATTTTCCTGTTTATAGGTTTGAGTCAAAAAACCAGTAAAATCCATCTTTCTTTTGGTATTAGTTGGATAAAAGTGCGAAAGAAAAAGAACAAGATAAAGCAAAGTCAAAACAAAAATGAAAAAGAAAGAACTGAACAGTCTGTGTTGACTCAAACGACCTGTGAGTTTTATTTACATTATTAGTGTAACAGTAAATGCATATATACATTTTTTAATTATAGGTAGTGATACAGTAATGACATATACTTTAATCATAATTGGAAGGGTTCCATTCTAAAAAAAAAAAAGATGAAAGTGACTGAAGTGGCTTAAATCGTTTCTTTTACTTACAATACCTGTTTGTTGCAGTCACTCCTCTGTGAATTCTGAAACACCCTTTGCTGTCAATTGGCAGCTATTCAAAAGAAAGAAAATAAAAAATAAAAAAATCCAGGCAATTGTATCTAACTAAACACAAATATGTTTTTGAAAAACTGCTTCAGGTTTGACTTGCTCTAGGATCGGGTTAGACATCAGTATAAAGATTCAATGGGAGATGATAAGGAGGAAATTTTTTGTGCCAAACACCATCCCAAATGATGAGCACAGTAAGTTTGTAATTATCTCAATTTCTTAAATAATCTAAGTATGTTCTGGCAAAAGACAATATGTAACTATCCTTTTCTTTTTACTTTGTCTGGTAGGTTGTCAAATGTACCTTCCCGTTCCGGAGTACAGATATCCAGCCCTGACTCCATTACTTTTTCTATATCATCCTGACAACGACTACTGTGAACTGTATGATCCACATGGTAAAAGCAAAGACAAACCGAAGAAGGTAGACGAACCGAAGAAGGTGAAAGGCTTGAATTTGAAGGGGTTTAAATTAGTCGGTTCTTCTTTGGGTGGGTTGTTACTTTTGTTGAACCAAACAAAGTATACATTTTGCTGCTATGACTTATCCCTCAACCAATGGTACATATTGCTTGAGTCGGAAAATTTGACCCCAGAAAAAGATTATATTGGGGTGACTGATGGAGTGGGCACCATAATTTTGTTAGAGTTGCAAGATAATGGGGTGTTATTGACCCATCCATTTGAGGTTCTAGAGAAAGAGAGGGTTATTCAATACCCTGGCAGTCACCATCTGCTTAAAGGAAAGGTCACCAATGCTATGTTGAGCGCGGATGGCAATCTCTTGTGCTTTATTATGAAAGAAGATGGCATATTCCAGGCTGCACGCTTGGAACGAGAGGGAGGAACCCTCAAATTGAGGGAACACGACTTGCTAAGGTATTTTCGTGTTGCAGTATCGGATTTCACTTCTATGGTTCCTTCTCTATGGAGCACACTACTTATTATGTGCTTCAGGGACGGGAATTATAGTGTTTATGAAGCAACTTACGGGGAAGGTGGCGTCAAAAAAGTGAGACGTAGGGGCACTTATAACCTTGATCAGGTCATTACGTATTTTGTGCCCGACGGAGCAGGAACACTGTTGTTCCCTCATCCGAATGAGGATGGAGGTGACATATATGCATCGACTACTGAAAACTCGGATTGTGTTCTGTTGCATTCCAGTCACTCCAGTGGGATTAACGCAGCTTACACCTTCTGTGTCAAAAAGCCATGCCAATGGCCTCCAGATCATCACTGTGCTTGTCAAGCAGCATGGATAATGGTGGATTCGGAACCAGAATAGGCATACAATTTCTTCTTAGCATAGATTTGCAATTTGTTAATATTCTTAGCGTAGGGAGTTGCAATTACTTTCCTGGTTGGATTTAACTGTATTTTGAAGATGCCAAACTCCCTCAGTTAGAGTTGCTTTTGGATAAGAACACTAATGTGAAATACAAAATTGGGCAAAACGAGATTGCAATATACTATCTTTTATTTCCGCGAATTGTGTGGACAGTCCGCGGCTGTAGGCAGGGTCGAGAATAACACCTGTGGCTTCAGCAACTTGCTTCACAAATATAAGCTCATCAGCTGTGCTCATTATCTTTTTTTTTCGAGATTGCTTCATGTTAAACGTCATAAGCTATGTAAAATGTATAACATGCCAAGAGAGAACATTGACCGTTAAAAAGGCCAAAATATCCATGAATTACAACCAATAGGTCACATTGTTTTATCATGAAATTAGTACCTCAACAGTTAATGAGCAACAAGAAGTTACATTATAAAATTGATGAAGGTAAAACAGGGACGCTTAGAGAAAGGAGAAAACAATAAAGCCCTTACATTTGAATACTAGCAACTGAGCCTGGATGCAATTGACAAACCAGCGACCGTACCCCCACTGAAAACCATGGAGACATGGCACTGATTTAGAACACTGTAAGAGAAATCATTGACTTTCACCATAATGTAACTCCAAACAAAAGTAAAGGTCGCTTTTTGGAAGTTGAGGTTACTCGTTCAGTACGAGCATTCCCAGAAGAGTAAATATCAAAATAAACCACAAGTTCTACTAGAGATGCACAACTGAGGCACCTAGAAATGCGAAAGGAAAATTTCTTCGTGTTCAATCAGGTTCTCAATTATAAACGTTCTCAAATCAAATGTATTACCTAGTAAATAACAGGACACTAGACGGAACCAAAAAGCTGGTGGCAATATCCATGGAGAATCTCTTGATCTTTTAAAAGCACCTGGCACAAGGAGACTCAACTGATGCATGTAGACATGTAAAACAACTAGTAGTGAATTCAAGCTGGTTTCCGGAGGTAAGAGACTCTCAAATCATACGCTTTTAAGGAAACAGGTTATTAGGAGGCACGGGAAAATTGGACCTCACCACAAAAGTGGGCGGAACCAATGTCCAGCGAGAATCTGTTAACAATTCAAATGCTCCTTTAGCAAGATAATCACAATTTGTATAAAAACAAAAAGACCACAGTCCCAGAAGGTAATTAACCCCTACATCCCATAGGGTGTCGTGATGCCAGGATCAAGAAGCTAAGATCCTCCACAGATACCAAGCAGCATACAGACACTCAAAACATATATCAGACATACTGACATGTAGCGATGCATAAGGAAAACTATCAGGGCCACTCACTAAAAGAAATACCAAACAAGAGAGGAAGTATGTGTGAGTCTAACTATAGCCAAGGCATGTCATGGGTAAATTGAGTATACTATCCTTACTAAGAGTACAAGTCTCAGTCATTCTATAAGATCATAGTATATTCCTACTTATTTTGGGACTCCTGGACAACTTTTCAACCATACCTTTTGCAAGTGTTACTTTTTAATGATTCCATGCATGTACCACTTTTAAATGTAACAAAAATTATGCAGAAGAGGTGCACAACCTGCCACAAGCTACAACAATGTCATCGAATTTCCATTCACTGCTCGAGTGCTGAAGTTGTTGCTCAACTTCCCGGATTGATTCAATATAGCCCATGCAAAAATAGTCACACTTATCAAAATGGTGAAACTAAGATACGGATTTATATTTCATCCTGAAGTAGGGCAAACTTCTAGAGCAAAATTTGCTCAACTGTGTATAGTTTAGAATGTGTACCATCACTATCCACTACTTAAGGGTGGTAACCTGATGGTCAGAGCGTAATTCAGTACAAGTACTAGTTTAGGCATTTTGAGGTGCTTACTAATAAATTAAAGGATGGAACCCTCGGTTCTTCAACTAATGATGCTGATCCTTAGATTTTTTTCTTTAAACATGTATCTGTAACTCTATGGAAGATAGTATAAGTATCAGCATAGAGAAGGCACAACCCTTGACATGTATTTCTAACTGGGCTACTAGCTCCTGAAGGGCTCTGCCAGTCATGAGAATAAGTCATCGTGGCTACCCTAGTGTCATCATATTAGGGTTCAAAAGGATAATAGGAATATTAACGAGCAGCTGATAAATGCTAATGTAATAATCCATAAGGTTATTTGACTGTTCAATTCCAAGTGTCCAGTGGAGAGGTTTTCATCTGGTAAGAGGAACATGAAATGTTTGATTTTACTTTATATTTTCTAACACGGTCTTCATTTCAGGTCCCCAGGTGGGCCCTTCTAAGTATCACTATAACACGGGGTTAAACAGCCAGTATGGAAACTCAATAGTCATCCAAAAATTAGTGTCTTTATGAAAGACACAAAAAAACAGCTATATTGAGGTTGAACCAAAAGCAGAACTGAACAACAGACAAAGGAGAAAAGAAAAGACATGAGAAAGCCAAATATGAGATATGAAAGTGAGAGCATTTGCGGTCCAATATGAAATTCAAAGCACTTGCTGTCCCACATCATGCACTATTAAGTTTTCTTCTTTCTGTAGGCAGTGCCTTACAGGAGGTTAAACTTCATACCGCTACTGAATATCCCAATTTCCTGCTCTGCCTCAGTAGGTCTAGCATTTTTTCTGGCACCTAAGCCTTAAACCTATAGGTTTGAGAAACGAGCAGCTGTAAGGGCTTCGATGGGACTGGACAATTTCAACAGGGTCAAGTATACCTATTTTTTGGCAGGTAATGAGCAGTTTTCTTTCCATTTTGGACAGGTTAAAGCAAGGCAAACTAGTAACACCCTCTAGTACATAGAAGGTGCGAAGACAGAATAATTATCGAGTCTAAACAAGACTCACGCCTTCCAAATATTCAAGCATGCATCGAAAGATATAAGAATCATTCCTTTGTTCCAATTCTAAAAGAACGAAATAAAAGGGGTGCGGGAGAAACGGGAGAAAATCCCCTCCCTCTCCCCCCCCCCCCCC